>SZWC01000542.1:295081-308516 GCA_023375785.1 Penium margaritaceum
CATGGGTGATGGCTCCATGCCTTAGCCTGAGAAAAGAAAAAGGCAAGAGGTCCAGGGTCAAGACCTGATGGGAGAAATATCCAAAAAGGTCCTTGGTCTTAGGATTGCCTTGTCAGAGTGTGCTAACTAGGATAAAGGTACCTCTCCTTACTTTTTAGGTGAGGTGAGATCCTTGTGTGCTAGCCATGGACACATGGCGATTCTCCATAGGTTTGTGGGTGATGTGACCACTAGGAGTATGCCATGAGAGCATTCTCTAGCTCTCTAGGTCGTGTGTCACTGGTCAGCCTGATTATTGGGCTGATTTCCTCTCTTGTGTGAGATTGTGGACTCTAGTGTGTGAGCCTTAGCCTCCATGGCTAAGTGGTGTCGCTTGTAAGAGGGCTGACTTGCCCAAGCTCTAGCTCTATATGTACTCCATCATTTTGAGTGATTCAACAACCATTCTTCAGCACAACTGATGCCCTTTCAGTCCCACAAGCTCGCTGCTCCAAGACTCCCTCTCTCCTCCAGATCCAACAAGCACCACCAGCAGTAGCAGTTGTGCCGGGAGCACCGCGCCAGCCGCCCGCTAACACTCCAACACCAGGTCGCAGGTACCCTCTTAGGGTGCGTTACAAGCCTGGTGAGCGCGGCCATTTCTGGATGCTGCAGAAACCAGAACAGATGAACGTCGCAGTTGTAGCAGATTTATATGAGCCAACGTCATACAAGGAGGCCATGGCTGCACCGGATGCAGCAGATTGGGCGCAAGCCGTGCAGCAGGAGATACATTCGCAGCTGGACAATGGCATGTGGGAGCTGACTGAGCGTCCACCTGGGCGTAAGGTGATCAAGTGCAAGTGGGTGTTCAAGAAGAAGCAGGGAGCAGATGGTAACCTGGAAAAGTACAAGGCGAGGGTGGTCGCCAAGGGCTACTCGCAGCAGGAGGGCATCGACCACACAGAAACGTTTGCACCTGTTGCAAAGTTTGCCTCTGTGCGCACGCTCCTCTCTTATGCAGCAGCTGAGGATTTCAAGGTTCACCACATGGATGTCAAGACGGCATTGTTGAATGGTGACTTAGAGGAGGAGATCTACATGGAGCAGCCTGAGGGGTTTGTCATGGATGGCCAGGAGCACCTGGTTTACAAGCTGCAGAAGTTGCTATATGGCCTCAAACAAGCGTCGCGTGCTTGGAACCAGAAGTTGGATGCGGCATTGCTGTGCATGGGGTTTGAGCGCAGCGAGTGTGACTACAGCGTGAAATCCTCATCATCATTGTGTATGTGGATGACATGCTCCTCCTTTCCAACAGCATGTCTGCACTGCAAGAGTTCAAGGAGGCGATGCAGGAGCGCTTCCAGATGTCTGATCTCGGGGAGGCGTCATACTTCCTCGGCATCCAGATCATGCGTGACCGCAAATCACGCTCTCTCTCGCTACAGCAGAGTCGCTACATCAAGGACGTCCTACAGCTGTTCGGCATGGTAGAGACCAAACCCATCGNATGAGATCCTCATCATCATTGTCTATGTGGATGACATGCTCCTCCTTTCCAACAGCATGTCTGCACTGCAAGAGTTCAAGGAGGCGATGCAGGAGCGCTTCCAGATGTCTGATCTCGGGGAGGCGTCATACTTCCTCGGCATCCAGATCATGCGTGACCGCAAATCACGCTCTCTCTCGCTACAGCAGAGTCGCTACATCAAGGACGTCCTACAGCTGTTCGGCATGGTAGAGACCAAACCCATCGGTACGCCGCTGGAGACGCGGTAGTACCTCGTGAGCTTCAGTGGAGAAGCAGATGTAGCTGAGTGACAGAAGTACCAGAGCACCGTCGGCAGTCTCATGTACCTGATGGTGGGAACCAGGCCTGACCTCACACAGGCCGTGAGCGCTGTGAGCCAGTACATGGCTAATCCCGGACCGGAGCACTAGAAGGCAGTGAAGCGGATCTTCCGCTACCTTGGTGTAACCATCAATGTGGACATCACCTACAACGGCAAGGAGAACAGCATCATCGGCTATACAGATACAGATTGGGCTTCAAATCCTCGGACCCACAAGTCCATCTCTGGACATGTGTTTCTCATGAATGGACGTTCCATCAGCTGGTGCACCAAGCGATAGGTGGTCGTGCCTACCTCAAGCACAGAAGCTGAGTATGTCTCTCTCAGCTTTGGACCCAAGGAAGCAGTTTGGCTCCAACGTCTCATGGCGGAGATGAGTGGGAGTGTAGTAGTTCCAGTTCCTGTGCGCGTCGACAACCAGAGTGCAATCGCACTCGCCAAGAATCCTGAGCACCATGCACGCACCAAGCACATTGACATCGCATATCACTTCATCAGGCACATGGTTCAGGAGGGTGCTATCAAGCTGGATTTTACTCCAACCAGCAGGCAGGTCGCTGATTTCTTCACCAAGCCAGTGAGCCCGTGAGAAGCAGCAGTTCTGCATGAAGCCATGTGGACTCAGTCCACTTTGACTGTGGCAAAGTGGGAAATTGTTTGGAAAGGAGCCATCCGGCTCAATTTCAGGTCCATAGGAGCAAGTTCCAAGAAACTTCCAGATGCCTGCTCTGTTCATCAATCCGTCTTCACCATTGGAAAGATCAGGTGGCAAATTACCTATAGTCCAAGTTTTTGGCCGATCCAACGGTCGGATAAGGAGATATGAATTTTCAATGTTTTAGGGGTCATGGACCGCCCAGGTCTGGGTGGCCATGGGTGATGGCTCCATGCCTTCGCCTAGGAAAGGAAAAACGCAAGAGGTCCAGGGTCAAGACCTGATGGGAGAAATATCGAAAAAGGTCTTTGGTTTTAGGATTGCCTTGTCAGAGTGTGCTGACCAGGAAAAAGGTACCTTTCCTTATATTTTTAGGTAAGGTGAGATCCTTGTGTGCTAGCCATGGACACATGGCGATTCTCCATGGGTTTGTGGGTGATGTGACCACTTGGAGTGTGCCATGAGAGCATTCTCTAGCTCTCTAGGTCGTGTATGACTGGTGAGCCTGATTGTTAGGCTGATTTCCTCCCTTGTGTGAGATTGTGGACTCTAGTGTGTGAGCCTTAGCCTCCCTGGCTAAGTGGTGGGACTTGTGAGAGGGCTGACTTACCCAAGCTCTAGCTCTATATGTACTCCATCATTTTGAGTGATTTAACAACCATTCTTCAGCACAAGTGATGCCATTTTAGTCCCACATGCTCGTTGCTCCAAGGCTCCTTCTGTCCTCAAGTTCCAACAACACGTAGTTTGGCCATGTAGTCGACAGCACACTGCAAGCTATGTAGCAGCACAAAGTGGTTCATGGGATGGAGGGATGCAAGGCCAAGGACGAGGGAAAGTGTAAAAAGATCTGTGAGCCATGCCTCAAAGGCAAGGCAAAAAGAAAGCCCTTTGAGCGTCATGGGTAATGTGCGAAAGTGTTCTTGAACCTCATTCACTCTGATGTGTGTGGACTATTCAATAACCCTTCAAATGGTGACAGCAAGTATTTCTTGACCTTCATTGATGACCACAGTCACAAGGTGTGGATCTACTTCCTCAAGACAAGGGGAGAGGTCCTGGAGAAGCTGCGAGAGTTTGTCGCGATGGTACAGCGGTAGACAAGCAAGAAGGTCAAGACACAGCACACGGACAACAGAGGTGAGTACGAGGCGTGCAAAGGCTGGTTGAGCCAACACGGCATCAACCACCAGACTACTACGCCTTACAACCTCAAGAGTAGTAGCGTTGCCAAACGAAAGAATCAGACTATCCTCGGCATGACACAAAGCATGCTCTTCGACGCCAAACTCCCACCTTCAGCCCAGAAGCAATTCTGGGCTGAAGTTGCAAGAAGTGCTTGCTACCTTGTGAATCTCACATCGGCAGCCCCGCTTGGAAGGCGTGGTAAGAAGCAGCAAGACGCCACAGGAGGCTTGGTCAGGGAAGAAGCCAGATGCCTCACACTTGAGGGTCTTTGGCTAGACTGCGTGGGTAAAGGTCCAAAGAGGAAAAGTAAGTGGCAAGCTGGATGCACGCGCTCGTAAGTGTATAATGGTTGGATACGACACTGCTCACAAGGCGTACAGGCTGTGGCAAGGGAGAGTCGCTGAGATGTCGAATTTGATGAAAGGACGCTCGGCAAGGAGGAGTCGTTGGATCCTATCCATGCTCCCCAATCAGGAGAGTGGATTGTGTTGCTTGAGTGAGGTGATCAGGCACCAGAAAATTGGCAGATGGTGCCAGTGAAGGATGGTGCTGTAGGGAGAGTGGCTCTGCAGGCTGACACAGCGACGGACTCTAATACTGAGTATGAGTCATCTGAGGTTTTTGAGTCAAACTCGGAGGCCGGTGGCTCTTTTTCAAACAACGGATCAATGGTAGCACAGCAGCAACATAAGCAACTAAGCCTTGAAGCACCATCAGTAACACTCTGGCATACTACGCGCCAGAAAAAACCTCAGCCCAAATACGATACTGAGAGTGCGGAATGGACTGGACTCAACTGGTCATGATTGGCTCAGGGAGATGCCAGATGCGGCCAAGTGGAAAGAGGCAGTGGATAGCGAATGTTAGATCTTGAGGAGAGAGGGAGTCTTGGAGCAGCAAGCATATGGGACTGAAAGGGCATCAGTTGTGCTGAAGAATGGTTGTTGAATCACTCAAAATGATGGAGTACATATAGAGCTAGAGCTTGGGCAAGTCAGCCCTCTAACAAGCTACACCACTTAGCCATGAAGGCTAAGGCTCACACACTACAGTCCACAATCTCACACAAGGGAGGAAATCAGCCCAACAATCAGGCTGACCAGTCACACACGACCTAGAGAGCTAGAGAATGCTCTCATGGCACACTCCTAGTGGTCACCCACAAACTCATGGAGAATCGCCATGTGTCCATGGCTAGCACACAAGGATCTCACCTCACCTAAAGAGTAAGGTGAGGTACTTTTATCCTAGTCAGCACACTCTGACAAGGAAATCCTAAGACCAAGGACCTTTTTGGATATTTCTCCCATCAGGTCTTGACCCTGGACCTCTTGCCTTTTTCTTTTCTCAGGCTAAGGCATGGAGCCATTGCCCATGGCCACCCAGACATCGGCGGTCCATGACCCGTGAAACTTCGAAAATTCATATCTCNCATGGAGAATCGCCATGTGTCCATGGCTAGCACACAAGGATCTCACCTCACCTAAAGAGTAAGGTGAGGTACTTTTATCCTAGTCAGCACACTCTGACAAGGAAATCCTAAGACCAAGGACCTTTTTGGATATTTCTCCCATCAGGTCTTGACCCTGGACCTCTTGCCTTTTTCTTTTCTCAGGCTAAGGCATGGAGCCATTGCCCATGGCCACCCAGACATCGGCGGTCCATGACCCGTGAAACTTCGAAAATTCATATCTCCCAATCCGACCGTTGGATCGGCTTGAAACTTGGACCGTATATAATTTGCCACCTGATCTTTCCAATGGTGAAGACGGATCGACGATTGCAGCAGGCATCTGAAAGTTTCCTGGAACTTGCTCCTGTGGACCTGAAACAGAGCCGGACGGCTCCTTTCCCAACAATCTCCCACTTTGCCGCAGTCAAGGTGGACTGAGTCCACATGCCTTCATGCAGAACTGCTGCTTCTCACGTGTCACTGGCTTAGTGCAGAAATCAGCGACCTGCGTGCTAGTTGGAGTAAACTCCAACTTGATAGCACCCTCCTACACCATGTGCCTAATGAAGTGATATGCGATGTCAATGTGCTTGGTGCGTGCATGGTGCTCAGGATTCTTGGCGAGTGCAATTGCGCTCTGGTTGTCGATGCGCACAGGAACTGGAACTGCTACTCTCCCACTCATCTCCGCCATGAGACGCTGGAGCCAAACTGCTTCCTTGGCTCCAAAGCTGAGAGAGACGTAGTCAGCTTCTATGCTCGAGGTGGCCACGACCACCTATCGCTTGGTGCCCCAGCTGATGGCACCTCCATTCATGAGAAACACATGTCCAGAGATGGACTTGTGGGTCTCAGGTCTGAAGCCCAATCTGTATCTGTGTAGCCGATGATGCTGATGTCGTTGCGGTTGTAGGTGATGCCGACGTTGATGGTTCCAGCAAGGTAGCGGAAGATCCGCTTCACTGCCTTCTGGTGTTCAGGTCCGGGATTCGCCATGTGTTGGCTCACAGCGCTCACAACCTGTGCGAGGTCAGGCCTGGTTGCCACCATCAGGTACATAAGACTGCCGTCGGCGCTCTGGTACTTCTGCCGCTCAGCTGCATCTGCTTCTCCACTGAAGCTCACGAGGTACTGCCGCGTCTGCAGCGACGTGCCGATGGGTTTGGCCTTTGCCATGCCGAACCGCTGCAGGACATCCTTGATGTAGCGACTCTGTTGTAGCGAGAGAGAGCGTGATTTGCGGTCACACATGATCTGGGTGCCGAGGAAGTATGACGCCTCCCCGAGATCAGACATCTGGAAGCACTCCTGCATCGCCTCCTTGAACTCCTGCAGTGCAGACATGCTGTTGGAAAGGAGGAGCATGTCATCCACATACACAATGATGATGAGGATTTCATGCTCATGCTGCCAGCGATACACGCTGTAGTCACACTCGCTGTACTCAAACCCCATGCACAACAATGCCGCATCCAACTTCTGGTTCCAAGCACGCGACGCTTGCTTGAGGTCATACAGCGACTTCTGCAGCTTGCAAACCAGGTGCTCCTGGCCATCCATGACGAACCCCTCCGGCTGCTCCATGTAGATCTCCTCCTCCAAATCACCATTCAAGAATGCTGTCTTGACATCCATGTGGTGAACCTCAAAATCCTTAGCTGCTGCATAAGAGAGGAGCGTGTACACAGAGGGAAACTTTGCAACAGGGGCAAACGTTTCTATGTAGTCGATGCCCTCCTGCTGCGAGTAGCCCTTGGCGACCAGCCTCGCCTTGTACTTTTCCAGGTTACCATCTGCTCCCCGCTTCTTTTTGAACACCCACTTGCACTTGATCACCTTACGCCCAGCTGGACCCTCAGTCAGCTCCCACGAGTCGTTGTCCAGCTGCGATTGTATCTCCTGCTGCACGGCTTGCGCCCAATCTGCTGCGTCCGGTGCAGTCATGGCCTCCTTGTATGACGTTGGCTCATCTGAATCTGCTACAACTGTGACGTTCATCTGTTCTGGTTTCTGCAGCATCCAGAAATGGCCGCGCTCACCAGGCTTGTAACGCACCCTAAGAGGGTACCTGCGACCTGGTGCTGGAGCGTTAGCGGGCGGCTGGCGCGGTGCTGCTGGCACAACTGCTGCTGCTGGTGGTGCTACATCTNGTGCCGTTGTCCAGCTGCGACTGTATCTCCTGCTGCACGGCTTGCGCCCAATCTGCTGCATCCGGTGCAGCCATGGCCTCCTTGTATGACGTTGGCTCATCTGAATCTGCTACAACTGTGACGTTCATCTGTTCTGGTTTCTGCAGCATCCAGAAATGGCCGCGCTCACCAGGCTTGTAACGCACCCTAAGAAGGTACCTGCGACCTGGTGCTGGAGCGTTAGCGGGCGGCTGGCGCGGTGCTGCTGGCACAACTGCTACTGCTGGTGGTGCTACATCTTCCTCCTCTGCTTCTGCCGGTGAGGATGTTGTATGTGCTGCATCAGACATGGGAGAGTAGAGTGATTCTCCCATTGTCACAGTAGAGGAAAGATCGGGAGAGACTGGGTCAGGAAGGATTTCTGCTCCCACTGTCTCGTCAGCTGCTGGTTCTGCTGCCTCTTCACAGACAATGTTGGTGCCGATGACGTTGAAGACGACATCCCTGGAGATGATGACGTGGACTGTATCCCTCTCATAGAGGCGATAGGCCTTGCTTGCCACGTCGTAGCCAATCATCAGCATCTGCGCACTCTTTGCATCCCATTTCTGTCGCTTCTCCTGTTGGAAATGGAGGAGAAAGGGAGCCTTAGAGCAGCGAGCATGTGTGATTAGAAGGGCATCACTTGTGCTGAAGAATGGTTTTTCAATCACTCAAAATGATGGAGTACATATAGAGCTAGAGCTTGGGCAAGTCAGCCGTCTCACAAGCCACACCACTTAGCCATGGAGGCTAAGGCTCACACACTAGAATCCATAATCTCACACAAGGGAGGAAATCAGCCTAAGAATCAGGCTGACCAGTCACACACGACCTAGAGAGCTAGAGAATGCTCTCATGGCACACTCCTAGTGGTTACATCACCCACAAACCCATGGAGAATCGCCACGTGTCTATGGCTAGCACACAAGGATCTCACCTCACCTAAAAAGTAAGGAGAGGTACCTTTATCCTAGTCAGCACACTCTGACAAGGCAATCCTAAGACCAAGGACCTTTTTGGATATTTCTCCCATCAGGTCTTGACCCTGGACCTCTTGCCTTTTTTCTTTTCTCAGGCTAAGGCATGGAGCCATCACCCATGCCCACCCAGACATCGACGGTCCATGACCCCTGAAACTTCGAAAATTCATATCTCCCAATCCGACCGTTGGATCGGCCTCAAACTTGGACCGTAGACATTTTTCCACATGATCTTTCCAATGGTGAAGTGGGATTGGCGATCGGAGCAGGCATCTGGTACTTTCCTGGAACTTGCTCCTGTGGACCTGAAATTGAGCCGGATGGCTCCCTTTCCAACAATCTCCCACTTTGCCGCAATCAGAGTGGGCTGAGTCCACATGCCTTCATGTAGAACTGCTGCTTCTCACGGGTCACTGGCTTGGTGCAAAAATCAGCGACCTGCTTGCTGGTTGGAGTAAACTCCAGCTTGATAGCACCCTCCTGCACCATGTGCCTGATGAAGTCATAGGCGTTGTCAATGTGCTTGGTGCGAGCATGGTGCTCGAGATTCTTGGCGAGTGCAATAGTGCTCTGGTTGTCGACGCGCATAGGAACAGGAACTGCTCCACTCGCACTCATCTCCGCCATGAGACGCTGAAGCCAAACTGCTTCCTTGGCTCCAAAGCTGAGAGACGTACTCAGCTTCTGTGCTTGAGGTGGCCACGACCACCTGCCGCTTGCTGCACCAGCTGATGGCACCTCCATTCATGAAAAACATATGTCCAGAGATGGACTTGCGGTCCTCAGGGTTTGAAGCCCAATCTGCGTCTGTGTAGCCGATGATGCTGTTGTCATTGCCGTTGTAGGTGATGCCAATGTTGATGGTTCCAGCAAGGTAGCGGAAGATCCGCTTCACTGCCTTCTGGTGCTCCNCCGACGGCGCTCTGGTACTTCTGTCGCTCAGCTGCATTTGCTTCTCCATTGAAGCTCACGAGGTACTGCCGCGTCTCCAGCGGCGTGCCGATGGGTTTTGCATCTGCCATGCCGAACCGCTGCAAAACATCCTTGATGTAGCGGCTCTGCTGCAGCGAGAGAGAGCGTGACTTGCGGTCACGCACGATCTGGATACCGAGGAAGTATGATGCCTCCCCGAGATCAAACATCTGGAAGCGCTCCTGCATGGCTTCCTTGAACTCTTGCAGTGCAGATATGCTGTTTGAAAGGAGGAGCATGTCATCCAGAAAGACAATGATGATGAGGATCTCATGCTCATGCTGCCAGCGATACACGCTGTAGTCACACTCGTTGCGCTCAAACCCCATGCACTGCAACGCCGCATCCAACTTCTGGTTCCAAGCACGCGATGCTTGCTTGAGGCCGTACAGCGACTTCTGCAGCTTGCAGACCAGGTGCTCCTGGCCATCCATGACGAACCCCTCCGGCTGCTCCATGAAGATCTCCTCCTCCAAGTCACCATTCAAGAATGCCGTCTTGAGATCCATGTGGTGAACCTCAAAGTCCTCAGCTACTGCATAAGAGAGGAGCGTACGCACAGAGGCAAACTTTGCAACAGGGGCAAAGGTTTCTGTGTAGTCAATGCCCTCCTGCTACGAGTAGCCCTTGGCGACCAGCCTTGCCTTGTACTTTTCCAGATTGCCATCTGCTCCCCGCTTTTTCTTGAACACCCACTTGCACTTGATCACCTTGCGTCCAGGTGGACGCTCAGTCAGCTCCCACGTGCCATTGTCCTGCTGCGACTGAATCTCCTGCTGCATGGCTTGCGCCCAATCTACTGCATCTGGTGCAGCCATGGCCTCCTTGTATGACGTTGGCTCATCTGAATCTGCTGCAACTGCGACGTTCATCTGTTCTGGTTTCTTCAGCATCCAGAAATGGCCACGCTCACCAGGCTTGTAACGCACCTTAAGAGGGTACCTGCGACCTGGTGCTGGAGCGTTAGCGGGCGGCTGGCGCGGTGCTGCTGGCACAACTGCTGCTGCTGGTGGTGCTGCATCTCCCTCCTCTCCTTCTACCGATGAGGCTGCTGTATCTGCTGCATCAGACATGGGAGAGTAGAGTGATTCTCCCACTATCACAATAGAGGAAGGATCGGGAGAAACTGGGTCAGGAAGAATTTCTGCTCCCACTGTCTCGTCAGCTGCTGTTTCTGTTGCCTCTTCACACACAATGTTGGTGCCGATGACGTTGCTCTCATTGAAGACAACATCCCTGGAGATGATGACGTGGCGTGTATCCCTCTCGTAGAGGCGATACGCCTTGCTTGCCACGTCGTAGCCAATCATCAGCATCTGCGCCTTCTTTGCGTCCCACTTTTGCCGCTTCTCCTTTGGCACGTGCATGTGCGCCAAGCTGCCAAACGCGCGAAGATGACCCACGCTTGGCTTCTTGCCGAACCACGCCTCGTACGGCATCATCTGCTCCAGCGCCTTAGTTGGACTACGGTTCTTGATGTAGACCGCAGTGCTCACAGCTTCAGCCCAGAAGTCGTAGGTCAGCCGAGCCGAGTGGAGCATGGAGCGCGCCGACTCCACAATGGTACGGTTGGCGCGTTCTGCTACGCCGTTCTACTGCGGCGAGTACGGCGCGGTACGCTGCGCCTTGATGCCAGCTGCTGCGAGGTAGTCTTGGAACTCCTTGCTTAGGTATTCTCCACCGCGATCGCTGCACAGCGCCTTGATCTTCTTGCCGGTCTGGTTCTCCATCATGGCCTTGAACTCCTTGAACCTGTCAAAGCACTGGTCCTTGGAGGAAAGGAAGTACACAGCAGTGTAATGGCTGAAATCATCAACAAAGGTGAGAAAACACCTAGAGCCTCCAAAGCTCTGGGTCTGCATCGGTCCGCACAAGTCCGTGTGGACCAGCTCCAACACCCCTTTTGCACGCTCCCCTGCTCTAGAGAACGCCTCGCGGTGCTGCTTCCCCTCCAAACAGCCAATGCATAACTGTTGCTCAAAGTTAGAGATGGTAGGTAGGTCACGCACCATCTGCTTTGCTTGAAGCTGCTGTAAGGCGCGCATGCCGATGTGGCCATAGCGTGCATGCCAGATCTCGCCATCTGTCGCCTGCACCACTGCTGCAAGACTCTGCTCACGCGGGATCTTGGTCGCCCCCAGCAGGCGGTACATGTCGCCCTCTTTCACCGACTTGGCCAACTCCTCTCCTATTTCCTTGTCAAGGATGTAGCCGTAATCATCGTAAAAAACGACGCGCAGTCCTGTGTTTGTGAGAGAGGACACTGAGAGAAGGTTGAACGCAGCATCAGGCACATACAGCACGCCATGGAACACTCCCACTTCAATGCCACGCGGGGTCTCCAACCACATCTCCACAATCCCAATCCCCTCAGCATACACCACCCGATCATCACCCAAAGCGATAGGACGGGGAGAGATGGACAGCAACTGCGTAAACCACTCCCTGTGGTGCGTCAGACACTTGGTACACCCAGAGTCTTTGTACCACGCCAGATCCGCCTTCTTCTCCTGCGACATGTCAGACTTTGCCATGAAGAGGCGGTCGTGCACCTCCTTGGCCACATTCATGTTGCCAAAATGGCGCACGCTGGTCTGGTTCTGCTGCTGCTGTTGCTGTTGGCGTTATTGTGACTGCTGCTGCTGTTGCTGTGGAGATTGCTTCTTTTGCTGCTGCTGCTGCTGCTGCTCCTTCTGGTCCCTCTTGAGCTTGAAGCACTCTTTCTTGTAGTGCCCCTCTTTCTGGCAATAGTGGCACTTGCCCTTCTTCTTGCCTCTCTGCTGCCCGGACTGCTGCTGCTGCTGGTTGTGTGAGCCCATGGCCATGAAAGCTGCTTCACTGTTGCTGCCGCCATTGCGCTTTGCTGCATTGCGACGCAATTCCACCTGCACCAGGTGTGTGCAGATGAAGTCGAGGTCGAGAGTTGGCTGGCATTCCAGCGTCTCTCGCACTGTGTCGTAGCTGGTTGGGAGTCCCCTCAGCAAGAGGAGGATGAAGCGCGTCTCTTCCACAGGGTTGCCGGCCGCTCTCAGCTGCTTCGCCAGCTCCATGGCCCTGTCCAGATACGCCTCCATCCCTTCACCATCCTGCATTTTCAGCGCCATCATCTTTTCCTCCAAAAGCATGAGGAATGCAGGATCCTTGCTCTCATACTTCTTGCATAATGTGTCCCACCCCTCCTTTGCAGTAGCCTTGTCACTCACGTACTGAAGATGCGGGTTGGAGATGGTGTTGACAAGCAACCTATAGGCCTGCCTGTCCTTCTTCTTCCACTCCTCATACGTCGCTGGTACAGCTGCAGAAGAACCCGCATCAGCTGCACCCTTTTGCGGCGTCTTCCCCGCCACCACCTGCGCTGCGGTGATGCCTTTTGCCTGTGGAACTGGAGCCGGCTCGTCGCCGCTCACCACCTCCCACAAGCCCCTCTCCTCCAAAAGGAGGCGGGTACGGATCTTCCAAAACGTGAAGTTGGCGCGTCCCTCCAGCCTCTCCAAAGGCTGGGCTGCTGTCACAACACCAGCTGCTGCCATTTTGAGCCTTGGTGATGCTCAGCGCTGCCCTTGGATGGCGGCGCTACCCCTGCTTCTGCTGCTGCTTCTGCAAGAAATCTGTCTGACAGAAAATGGACTGTAGATGCCAGCAGACTGGGAATTTTAAAAAACGGAGCCCACCACTGGAAAATTCAGCTCAAAATCTTTCAGATCGACCCATAAAACAAGGTCATTAACAGGGGATTTCAAAAGATATGCCCTCTTGAAAACAGGGTATGCTTCTGCTCCTACTCCAACTCAGGCCAGCCAGCTTGTAAACAGCGTTTCTCCCAAACGAATCGATGGAATGCAAATATTTTTGCACCAATAGAAAGCTTAGGAAAAATACTACAATTCGCATGTGCCACTTTTTAAATTTGACAAAGAAACAAGAGAGTTATGGTCATCACAAGGCGACAGTCTTACTCATAGAGAAGAGTGTAGCCCTGGCCGACCTCGTTTTGAGCATAACTCTCAATCCAACAGTTGGATCTTCGCGATGTTGGGCTCGTTGGAAAGCTTGCCTTCTAAACTTGAAGATCCAGTGGTCGATGGTCAAATTTGGTGAAGGTTTCACCCCAACCCGTCACTCTCAAAGTGACGGCCTGTGCTGGCTAAAAGTGGCAGAACTTGGCTCTGATACCAAATGTTGGA
>SZWC01000542.1:323067-340723 GCA_023375785.1 Penium margaritaceum
CCGATGACGTTGCTCTCGTTGAAGACGACATCCCTGGAGATAATGACGTGGCCTGTATCCCTCTCGTAGAGGCGATAGGCCTTGCTTGCCACGTCGTAGCCAATCATCAGCATCTGCGCACTCTTTGCATCCCATTTCTGCCGCTTCTCCTTGGGCACGTGCATGTGCGCCAGGCTGCCAAATGCTCGGAGATGACCCACGCTCGGCTTCTTGCCGAACCACGCCTCGTACGGTGTCATCTGCTCCAGCGCCTTGGTGGGACTGCGATTCTTGATGTAGACCGCAGTGCTCACGGCTTCGGCCCAGAAGTCGTAGGTCAGCCGCGCCGCGTGCAGCATGGAGCGCGCCGACTCAACGATGGTGCGGTTGGCGCGTTCTGCTACACCATTCTGCTGCGGCGAGTACGGCGCGGTACGCTGCGCCTTGATGCCAGCTGCTGCGAGGTAGTCCTGGAACTCCTTGCTCAGGTACTCTCCACCGCGATCGCTGCGCAGCGCCTTGATCTTCTTGCCAGTCTGGTTCTCCACCATGGCCTTGAACTCCTTGAACCTGTCAAAGCACTGGTCCTTGGAAGGAAGGAAGTACACAGCAGTGTAGCGGCTGAAATCATCAATGAAGGTCAGAAAATACCTAGAGCCTCCAAAGCTCTGGGTCTGCATTGGCCCACACAAGTCTGTGTGGACCAGCTCCAGCACCTCCTTTGCACGCTCTCCTGCTCCAGAGAACGCCTCCCGGTGCTGCTTCCCCTCCAAACAGCCGATGCACAACTGCTGCTCAAAGTTAGAGATGGTAGGCAGGTCACGCACCATCTGCTTTGCTTGAAGCTGCTGCAAGGCGCGCATGCCGATGTGGCCGTAGCGCGCATGCCAGATCTCGCCATCTGTCGCCTGCACCACTGCTGCAAGACTCTGCTCACGCGGGATCTTGGTCGCCCCCAGCAGGCGGTACATGTCGCCCTCCTTCACCGACCTGGCCAACTCCTCTCCTGTATCCTTGTTGAGGATGTAGCCATAGTCATCATCGAAGACGACGCGCAGTCCTGTGTTTGTGAGAGAGGAGACTGAGAGGAGGTTGAATGCAGCATTAGGTACATACAGCACGCCATGGAACACTCCCACTTCAATGCCACGTGGGGTCTCCAACCACATCTCCACAATCCCAATCCCCTCAGCATACACCATACGATCATCACCCATTGCAATAGGACGGGGAGGGATGGACAGCAGCTGTGTGAACCACTCCTTGTGGTGCGTCAGGCTCTTGGTACACCCTGAGTCCTTGTACCATGCGAGATCCGCCTTCTCCATCTGCGACATGTCAGACTTCGCCATGAAGAGACGGTCGCGCACCTCCTTCGCCACGTTCATATTGCCAAAGTGGCGTAATCCTGCCTGGTTCTGCTGCTGCTGCTGTTGCTGACGCTGCTGTGACTGCTGCTGTTGCTGCTGTGGAGACGTCTGCTTTTGCTGCTGCTGCTGCTCCTTCTGGTCCCTCTTGAACTTGAAGCACTCTTTCTTGTAGTGCCCCTCTTTCTGGCAATAATGGCACTTGCCCTTCTTCTTGCCTCTCTGCTGCCCGGACTGCTGCTGCTGCTGGTTGCGTGAGCCCATCGCCATGAAAGCTGCTTCACTGCTGCNGTGTCGTAGCTGGTTGGGAGTCCCCTCAGCAAGAGGAGGATGAAGCGCGTCTCTTCCACAGGGTTGCCGGCCGCTCTCAGCTGCTTCGCCAGCTCCTTAGCCCTGTCCAGATACGCCTCCATCCCTTCACCACCCTGCATTTTCAGCGCCATCATCTTTTCCTCCAAAAGCATGAGGAATGCAGGATCCTTGCTCTCATACTTCTTGCACAATGTGTCCCACCCCTCCTTTGCAGTAGCCTTGTCACTCACGTACTGAAGATGCGGGTTGGAGATGGTGTTGACGAGCAACCTATAGGCCTGCCTGTTGCTCTTCTTCCACTCCTCATACGTCGCTGGTACAGTTGCAGAAGAACCCGCATCAGCTGCACCCTTTTGCGGCGTCTTCCCCGCCACCACCTGNCCCACCACTGGAAAATTCAGCTCAAAACCTTTCAGATCGACCCATAAAACAGGGTCATCAACAGGGGATTTCAAAAGATATGCCCTCTTGAAAACAGGGTATGCTTCTGCTCCTACTCCAACTCAGGCCAGCCAGCTTGTAAACGGCGTTTCTCCCAAACAAATCGATGGAATGCAAATATTTTTGCACCAATGGAAAGCTTAGGAAAAATACTACAATTCGCATGTGCCACTTTTTAAATTTGACAAAGAAACGAGAGAGTTATGGTCATCACAAGGCGACAGTCTTACTCATAGAGAAGAGTGTAGCCCTGGCCGACCTCGTTTTGAGCATAACTCTCAATCCGACTGTTGGAACTTCGCGATCTTGGGCTCGCGTCAAATTTGGTGAAGGATTCACCCCAACCCGTCACTCTCAAAGTGACGGCCTGTGCTGGCTAAACGTGGCAGAACTTGGCTCTGATACCAAATGTTGGATCCGGAGGAGAGGGGGAGCCTTGGAGCAGCGAGCATGTGGGACTGAAAGGGCATCACTTGTGCTGAAGAATGGTTGTTCAATCACTCAAAATGATGGAGTACATATAGAGCTAGAGCCTTAGGATTGCCTTGTCAGAGTGTGCTGACTAGGATAAAGGTACCTCTCCTTACTTTTTAGGTGAGGTGAGATCCTTGTGTGCTAGCCATGGACACATGGCGATTCTCCATGGGTTTGTGGCTAATGTGACCACTAGGAGTGTGCCATGAGAGCATTCTCTAGCTCTCTAGGTCGTGTGTGAGTGGTCAGCCTGATTACTAGGCTGATTTCCTCCCTTGTGTGAGATTATGGATTCTAGCTCTATATGTACTCCATCATTTTGAGTGACTGAACAACCATTCTTCAGCACAAGTGATGCCCTTCCAATCACACATGCTCGCTGCTCCAAGGCTCCCTCTCTCCTCCAGATCCAACACATGCACGCCTTGCAGCAGCTTGAAGCAAAGCAGATGGTGCGTGACCTGCCTACCATCTCTAACTTTGAGCAGCAGTTGTGCATCGGCTGTTTGGAGGGGAAGGAGCACCGGGAGGCGTTCTGTGGAGCAGGGGAGCGTGCAAAGGAGTTGTTTGAGCTGGTCCACACAGACTTGTGCGGACCGATGCAGACCCAGAGCTTTGGAGGCTCTAGGTATTTCATGACCTTCATTGATGATTTCAGCCGTTACACTGCTGTGTACTTCCTTCCTTCCAAAGACCAGTCTTTTGACAGGTTCAAGGAGTTCAAGGCCATGGTGGAGAACCAGACTGGCAAGAAGATCAAGGCGCTTCGCAGCGATCGCGGTGGAGAGTACCTGAGCAAGGAGTTCCAGGACTACCCCGCAGCAGCTGGCATCAAGGCGCAGCGTACCACGCCGTACTCATCGCAGCAAAACGGTGTAGCAGAACGCGCCAACCGTACCATTGTGGAGTCGGCGCGCTCCATGCTACACGCGGCTCGGCTGACCAACGACTTCTGGGCTGAAGCCATGAGTACTGCGGTCTACATCAAGAACCGCAGTCCAACTAAGGCGCTGGAGCAGATGACGCCATAAAAGGTATGGTTCGGCAAGAAACCGAGCGTGGGTCATCTCCGAGCATTTGGCAGCCTGGCGCACATGCACGTGCCTAAGGAGAAACGGCAGAAATGGGACGCAAAGAGTGTGCAGATGCTGATGATTGGCTACAACGTGGCAAGATCTTATCGCCTATCGTCTCCTATTGCCTCTACGAAACGGATACAGGCTACGTCATCATCTCCAGGGATGTCGTCTTCAACGAGAGTAACGTCATCGGCACCAACATTGTCTGTGAAGAGGCAGCAGAACCAGCAGCTGACGAGACAGTGGGAGCAAAAATCCTTCCTGACCCACTCTCTCCTGATCCTTCCTGTACTGTGACAGTGGGAGAATCACTCTACTCTCCCATGTCTGATGGAGTAGATACAGCAGCCTCACCGGCAGAAGTAGAGGAGGGAGGTGTAGCACCACCATCAGCAGCAGTTGTGCCAGCAGCACCGCGCCAGCCGCCCGCTAACGCTCCAGTACCTGGTCGCAGGTATCCTCTTAGGGTGCATTACAAGCCTGGTGAGCACGGCCATTTCTAGATGCTGTAGAAACCAGAACAGATGAATGTCGCAGTTGCAGCAGATTCAGATAAGCCAACGTCATACAAGGAGGCCATGGCTGTACCGGATGTAGCAGATTGGACGCAAGCCGTGCAGTAGGAGATACAGTCGCAGCTGGACAACGGCACGTGGGACCTGACTGAGCGTCCACCTGGACGTCAGGTGATGAAGTGCAAGTGGGTGTTCAAGAAGAAGCGGGGAGCAGATGGTAACCTGGAAAAGTACAAGGTGAGGCTAGCCGCCAAGGGCTACTCGCAACAGGAGGGTATTGACTATACAGAAACTTTTGCCCCTGTTGCAAAGTTTGCCTCTGTGCATACGCTCCTCTCTTATGCAGCAGCTGAGGACTTCGAGGTTCACCACATGGATGTCAAGACTGTATTCTTGAATGGTGACTTGGAGGAGATCTACATGGAGCAGCCGGAGGGGTTCGTCATGGATGGCCAGGAGCACCTCATTTGCAAGTTGCAGAAGTCGCTGAACGGCCTCAAGCAAGCGTCGCGTGCTTGGAACCAGAAGTTGGATGCGGCGTTGCAGTGCATGGGGTTTGAGCGCAGCGACTGTGACTAAAGCGTGTATCGCTGGCAGCATGAGCATGAGATCCTCATCGTCATTGTCTATGTGGATGACATACTCCTCCTTTGCAACATCATGTCTGCACTGCAGGAGTTCAAGGAGGCGATGCAGGAGCGCTTCCAGATGTCTGATCTCGGGGAGGCGTCATACTTCCTCGGCATCCAGATCATGCGTGACCGCAAATCACGCTCTCTCTCGCTACAGCAGAGTCGCTACATCAAGGACGTCCTGCAGCGGTTCGGCATGGCAGGGGCCAAATCCATCGGCACGCCGCTGGAGACGCGGCAGTACCTCGTGAGCTTTAGTGGAGAAGCAGATGCCGCTGAGCGGCAGAAGTACCAGAGCGCCGTCAGCAGTCTCATGTACCTGATGGTGCCAACCAGGCCGGATCTTACACAGGCTGTGAGCGCTGTGAACCAGCACATGGCGAATCCCGGACCTGAGTACCGGAAGGTAGTGAAGCGAATCTTCCGCTATCTTGCTGGAACCATCAACGTTGGCATCACCTACAACGGCAACGACAATAGCATCATCGGCTACACAGATGCAGATTGGGGTTCAAATCCTGAGACCCGCAAGTCCATCTCTGGACATGTGTTTCTCATGAATGGAGGTGGCATCAGCTGGTGCAGCAAGCGACAGGGGGTCGTGGCTACCTCGAGCACAGAAGCTGAGTACGTCTCTCTCAGCTTTGGAGCCAAGGAAGCAGTTTGGCTCCAGCGTCTCATGGTAGAGATGAGTGGGAGTGTAGCAGTTCCAGTACTTGAACGTGTCGACAACCAGAGCGCAATCGCACTTGCCAAGAATCCTGAGCACCATGCACGTACCAAGCATATTGACATCGCATATTACTTCATCAGGCACATTGTGCAGGAGGGTGCTATCAAGCTGGAGTTTACTCCAACCCGCAGGCAGGTCGCTGATTTCTCCACTAAGTAAGTGACCTGTGAGAAGCAGCAGTTCTGCATCAAGGCATGTGGACTCAGCCCACTCTGACTGCGGCAAAGTGGGAGATTGTTGGGAAAGGAGCCGTTCGGCTGAGTTTCAGGTCCACAGGAACAAGTTCCAGGAAACTTCCAGATGCCTGCCTCGATTGTCAATCCGTCTTCACCATTGGAAGGATCAGGTGGAAAATTATCTACAGTCCAAGTTTCAAGCCGATCCAGCGGTCGGATTGGGATATATGAATTTTCAAAGTTTCGAGGGTCATGGTTCGCCGATGTCTTGGTGGTCATGGGCGATGGCTCCATGCCTTAGCCTGAGAAATGACAAAGGCAAGAGGCCAGGGTCAAGACCTGATGGGAGAAATATCCAAAAAGGACCATGGTATTAGGATTGCCTTGTCAGAGTGTGCTGACTAGGATAAAGGTACCTCTCCTTACTTTTTTAGTGAGGTGAGATCCTTGTGTGCTAGCCATGGACACATGGCGATTCTCCATGGGTTTGTGGGTGATGTGACCAGTAGGAGTGTGCCATGAGAGCATTCTCTAACTCTCTAGGTCGTGTGTGACTGGTCAGCCTGATTGTTAGGCTGATTTCCTCCCTTGTATGAGATTGTGGACTCTAGAATGTGAGTCTTAGCCTCCATGGCTAAGTGGTGTGGCTTGTGAGAGGGCTGACTTGCCCAAGCTCTAGCTCTATATGTACTCCATTTTGAGTGATTCAATAACCATTCTTCAGCACAAGTGATGCCCTTTCAGTCCCACATGCTCGCTACTCCAAGGTTCCCTCTCTCCTCCAGATCCAACAGCCAATCCAGGGTCATAGCACTGGCAAGTAATCAAGCGCATCATGCGTTATCTACAGAATGCCCGACACATGGGACTCCAGTTTAGAGGCCAAAAAGGATCTGACCCGCTGCGACTGATGTGCCACACAGATGCCAACTAGGGAGGAAGAATCGATGAAAGAAATTCTACCTCGGGCTTTGTGTGCCTCTTGAATGGTGGTGCAATCTCTTCGGCAAGGAGAAAGCAAGACTGTGTCTTCCTCTCTACCACTGAGGCAGATACATCGCTCTCTCAAGGAGATAGAGTGACTACGTTGTTTGCTTGTCGAGATGAAAGTGTCACTAACGGAGGCAACTGAGGTCCGCATCGACAACAAGAGCACCATGAAAATGACATAGGATGATGTCATCTCCCGGAGGACCAAGCACATAGACATCAGGTACCACTACTCACGCGACCTGGTCACAAAGGAGATCGTGGACCTGGAATACGTGGAAACCAGGAAGATGCTCGCAGATTGCATGACAAAGGCGCTGGACAACGAATTCCACTCTACAGATACTCGAGGCATCGGTATGGTCAACGAAGTCAGGTCAACCTGCCTGAGGCGACAGAGTAGAACATGGGTTCCAATACAATGGTTCCCGCCGACCTCTCTTTGTAGTGCAACTAAGAGATGATAGCATCCTCAGAGCCAAGGTTCGATACTGAGCAGTTCATAGGAATCACTTCCGTGTACTATGTCCTTAGCACCTGGTCACTTTCACGCAAGGAGCTGATTCCTGGGGCTTAGACCAACCAATGCTTCTTTAGTGTCTGTCTTTGGTGTGTTGGATCTGGAGGAGAGAGGGAGTCTTGGAGCAGCGAGCATGTGGGACTGAAAGGGCATCAGTTGTACTGAAGAATGGTTGTTGAATCACTTCAAATGATGGAGTACATATAGAGCTAGAGCTTTGGGCAAGTCACCCCTCTCACAAGTCACACCACTTAGCCATGAAGGCTAAGGCTCACACACTAGAGTCCACAATCTCACACAAGAGAGGAAATCAGACCAACAATCAGGCTGACCAGTCACACATGACCTAGAGAGCTAGAGAATGCTCTCATGGCACACTCCTAGTGGTCACATCACCCACAAACTCATGGAGAATCGCCATGTGTCCATGGCTAGCACACAAGGATCTCACCTCACCTAAAAAGTAAGGTTAGGTAACTTTATCCTAGTCAGCACACTCTGACAAGGCAATCCTTAGACCAAGGACCTTTTTCGATATTTCTCCCATTAGGTCTTGACCCTGGACCTCTTGCCTTTTTCTTTTCTCAGGCTAAGGCATGGAGCCATTGCCCATGGCCACTCAGACATCGGCGGTCCATGACCCCTGAAACTTCGAAAATTCATATCTTTCAATCCGACTGTTGGATCGGCCTCAAACTTGGACCGTAGATAATTTGCCACCTGATCTTACGAATGGTGAAGACGGATTGACGATCGGAGCAGGTATCTGGAAGTTTCCTGGAACTTGCTCCTGTGGACCTGAAACACAGCCGAACGGCTCCTTTCCCAACAATCTCCCACTTTGCCGCAGTCAGAGTGGGCTGAGTCCACATGCCTTCATGCAGAACTCCTGCTTCTCACGGGTCACTGGCTTAGTGCAGAAATCAGCGACCTGCCTGCTGGTTGGAGTAAAGTCCAGCTTGATAGCACCCTCCTGCACCATGTGCCTGATGAAGTGATATGCGATGTCAATGTGCTTGGTACGTGCATGGTGCTCAGGATTCTTGGCGAGTGCGATTGCGCTCTGGTTGTCGACGCGCACAAGAACTAAAACTGCTACACTCCNCTTCATGCAGAACTCCTGCTTCTCACGGGTCACTGGCTTAGTGCAGAAATCAGCGACCTGCCTGCTGGTTGGAGTAAAGTCCAGCTTGATAGCACCCTCCTGCACCATGTGCCTGATGAAGTGATATGCGATGTCAATGTGCTTGGTACGTGCATGGTGCTCAGGATTCTTGGCGAGTGCGATTGCGCTCTGGTTGTCGACGCGCACAAGAACTAAAACTGCTACACTCCCACTCATCTCCGCCATGAGACGCTGGAGCAAAACTGTTTCCTTGGCTCCAAAGCTGAGAGAGGCGTACTCAGCTTCTGTGCTCGAGGTGGCCACGACCACCTGTCGCTTGTTGCACCATCTGATGGCACCTCCATTCATGAGAAACACATGTCCAGAGATGGACTTGCGGGTCTCAGGATTTGACGCCCAATCTGCATCTGTGTAGACAATGATGCTGTTATCGTTGCTGTTGTAGGTGATGCGGACATTGATGGTTCCAGCAAGGTAGCGGAAGATCCGCTTCACTGCCTTCTGGTGCTCAGGTCCGGGATTGGCCATGTGCAGGCTCACAACGCTCACAGCCTGTGCGAGGTCAGGCCTGGTTGCCACCATCAGGTACATAAGACTGCCGATGGCGCTCTGGTACTTCTGCCACTCAGCTGCATCTACTTCTCCATTGAAGCTCACGAGGTACTACTGCTTCTCCAACGGCGTGCCGATGGGTTTGGCCTCTGCCATGCCGAACCACTGCAGGACGTCCTTGATGTAGCGACTCTGCTGTAGCGAGAGAGAGCGTGATTTGCGGTCACGCATGATCTGGATGCCAAGGAAGTATGACGCCTCCCCGAGATCAGACATCTGGAAGCGCTCCTGCATCGCCTCCTTGAACTCCTGCAGTGCAGACATGCTGTTGCAAAGGAGGAGCATGTCATCCACATACACAATGAGGATGAGGATCTCATGCTGATACTGCCAGCGATACACGCTGTAGTCACACTCGCTGCGCTCAAACCCCATGCACTACAACGCCGCATCCAACTTCTGGTTCCAGCACGCGACGCTTGTTTGAGGCCATACAGCGACTTCTGCAGCTTCTAAACCAGGTGCTCCTGGCCATCCATGACGAACCCCTCCGGCTGCTCCATGTAGATCTCCTCCTCTAAGTCACCATTCAAGAATGCCGTCTTGACATCCATGTGGTGAACCTCGAAATCCTCAGCTGCTCCATAAGAGAGGAGCGTGCGCACAGAGGCAAACTTTGCAACAGGGGCAAACGTTTCTGTGTAGTCGATGCCCTCCTGCTGCGAGTAGCCCTTGGCGACCAGCCTCGCCTTGTACTTTTCCAGGTTACCATCTGCTCCCTGCTTCTTCTTCAACACCCACTTGCACTTGATCACCTTACGCCCAGGTGGACGCTCAGTCAGCTCCCACGTGCCGTTGTCTAGCCGCGACTGTATCTTCTGCTGCACGGCTTGCGCCCAATCTGCTGCGTCCGGTGCAGTCATGGCCTCCTTGTATGACGTTGGCTCATCTGAATCTGCTACAACTACGACGTTCATCTGTTCTGGTTTCTGCAGCATCTAGAAATAGCCGCGCTCACCAGGCTTGTAACGCACCCTAAGAGGGTACCTGCGACCTGGTGCTGGAGCGTTAGCGGGCGGCTGGCGCAGTGCTGCTGGCACTACTGCTACTGCTGGTGGTGCTCCATCTTCCTCCTCTGCTTCTGCCGGTGAGACTGCTGTATCTGCTACATCAGACATGGGAGAGTAAAGTGATTCTCCCACTGTCACAGAAGAGGAAGGATCGAGAGAGAGTGGGTCGGGAAGGATTTCTGCTTGTACTGTCTCGTCAGCTGCTGGTTCTGGTGCCTGTTCACAGACAATGTTGGTGCCGATTACGTTGCTCTTGTTGAAGACGACATCCTGGAGATGATGACGTGGCCTGTATCCCTCTCATAGAGGCGATAGGCCTTGCTTGCCACGTCATAGCCAATCATCAGCATCTGCGCACTCTTTGCGTCCCATTTCTGCCGCTTCTCCTTGGGCACATGCATGTGCGCCAGGCTGCCAAATGCTCGGAGATGACCCACGCTTGGTTTCTTGCTGAACCACGCCTTGTACGGCGTCATCTGCTCCAGCACCTTAGTTGGAGTGCGGTTCTTGATGTAGACTGCAGTGCTCACGGCCTCAGCCCAGAAGTCGTAGGTCAGCCGAGCCGCGTGCAGCATGGAGAACGCCGACTCCACAATGGTACGGTTGGCGCGTTCTGCTACACCGCTGTGCTGCGGCCAGTACGGCGCGGTACGCTACACCTTGATGCCAGCTGCTGCGAGGTAGTCCTGGAAATCCTTGCTCAGGTACTCTCCACCGCGATCGCTACGCAGCGCCTTGATCTTCTTGCCAGTCTGGTTCTCCACCATGGCCCTGAACTCCTTGAACCTGTCAAAGCACTGGTCCTTGGAAGGAAGGAAGTACACAGCAGTGTAACGGCTGAAATCATCAATGAAGGTCAGGAAATACCTAGAGCCTCCAAAGCTTTGAGTCTGCATCGGTCCACACAGGTCCGTGTGGACCAGCTCCAATATCTCCTTCGCACGCTCCCCTACTCCAGAGAACGCCTCCCGGTGCTGCTTCCCCTCCAAACAGCCGATGCACAATTGCTGTTCAAAGTTAGAGATGGTAGGCACGTCACGCACCATCTGCTTTGCTTGGATGGCTGCAAGGCGCGCATGCCGATGTGACCGTAGCGCGCATGCCAGATCTCACCATCTGTCGCCTGTATCACTGCTGCAAGACTCTGCTCACGCGGGATCTTGGTCGCCCCCAGCAGGCGGTACATGTCAGCCTCCTTCACCGACCTGGCAAACTCCTCTCCGTATCCTTGTAGAGGATGTAACCATAGTCATCATCGAAGACGACGCGCAGTCCTGTGTTTGTAAGAGAGGAGACTGAGAGGAGGTTGAATGCAGCATTAGGTACATAGAGCACGTCATGGAACACTCCCACTTCAATGCCACGTGGGGTCTCCAACCACATCTCCACAATCCCAATCCCTTCAGCATACACCACCCGATCATCACCCAAAGCGATAGGACGGGGAGGGATGGACAGCAACTGCGTAAACCATTCCTTGTGGTGCGTCAGACTCTTGGTACACCCAGAGTCTTTGTACCACGCCAGATCCGCCTTCTCCTCTTGCGACATGTCAGACTTCACCATGAAGAGGCGGTCGCGCACCTCCTTGGCCACGTTCATGTTGCCAAAATGGCACACACCGGTCTGGTTCTGCTGCTGCTGCTGCCGGTGTTGCTGACGTTGTAGTGATTGCTGCTGCGATTGCTGTGGAAATTGCTGCTTTTGCTGCTACTGCTGCTGCTCCTTCTGGTCCCTCGTGAACTTGAGGCACTCTTTCTTGTAGTGCCCCTCTTTTTGGCAATAATGGCACTTGCCCTTCTTCTTACCTCTCTTCTGCCCGGACTGCTGCTGCTGCTGGTTGCGTGAGTCCATCGCCATGAAGGCTGCTTCACTATTGCTGTTGCCGCCATTGCGTTTTGTGGCATTGCGACGCAGTTCCACCTGCACCAGGTGTGTGCAGATGAAGTCGAGATCGAGAGTTGGCTGGCACTCCAGCGTCTCTCGCATCGTGTCGTAGCTGGTTGGGAGTCCCCTCGGCAAGAGGAGGATGAAGCGCGTCTCTTCCACAGGGTTGCCGGCCGCTCTCAGGTACTTCGCCAACTCCTTTGCCCTGTCCAGGTACGCCTCCATCCCTTCACCACCCTCCATTTTCAGCACCATCATCTTTTCCTCCAAAAGCATGAGGAATGCAGGATCCTTGCTCTCATACTTCTTGCACAACATGTCCCACTCCTCGTTTGTAGTACTCTTGTCACTCACGTACTGAAGATGCGGTTTGGAGATGGTGTTGACAAGCAACCTGTAGGCCTGCCTGTCCTTCTTCTTCCACTCCTCATACGCCGCCGCTGCAGTTGTAGATGAACTTGCATCCGCTGCACCTTTCTGCGGCGTCTTCCCCGCCACCACCTGAGCTGCGGTGATGCCTTTTGCCTTTGGAGGCGGAGCGCGCTCATCGCCGCTCACCACCTCCCACAAGCCCCTCTCCTCCAAAAGGAGGCGGGTACGGATCTTCCAAAACGTGAAGTTGGCGCGTCCTTCCAGCCTCTCCAAGGGCTGGGCTGCTGTTACNTGCAGTTGTAGATGAACTTGCATCCGCTGCACCTTTCTGCGGCGTCTTCCCCGCCACCACCTGAGCTGCGGTGATGCCTTTTGCCTTTGGAGGCGGAGCGCGCTCATCGCCGCTCACCACCTCCCACAAGCCCCTCTCCTCCAAAAGGAGGCGGGTACGGATCTTCCAAAACGTGAAGTTGGCGCGTCCTTCCAGCCTCTCCAAGGGCTGGGCTGCTGTTACAACGCCTGTTGCTGCCATTTTGAGCTTTGGTGATGCTCAACGCTGCCCTTGGGTGGCGGCGCTACCCCTGCTTCTGCTGCTGCTTCTGCAAGAAATCTGTCTGAAAGAAAATGGACTGTATATGGCAGCAGACTGGGAATGTGGAAAAACTGAGCCCACCACTAGAAAATTCAGCTCAAAACCTTTCAGATCGACCCATAAAACAGGGTCATCAACAGGGGATTTTGAAAGACATGCCCTCTTGAAAACAGGGTATGCTTCTGCTCCTACTCCAACTCAGACCAGCCAGCTTGTAAATGGCGTTTCTCCCAAACGAATCAATGGAATGCAAATAATTTTGCACCAATGGAAAGCTTAGGAAAAATACTACAATTCGCATGTGCCACTTTTTAAATTTGACAAAGAAATGAGAGAGTTATGGTCATCACAAGGCAGCAGTCTTACTCAAAGAGAAGAGTGTAGACCTGGCCGACCTCGTTTTGAGCATAACTCTCAATCCGACCGTTGGATCTTCGCGATCTTGCGCTCGTTGGAACGCTTGTCTTGCGAACTTAAAGATCCAGTGGTCGATTGTCAAATTTGGTCAAGTTTTGATGCTAACCTGTCACTCTCAAACTGACGGCCTGTGCTGGCTGAATCTAGCAGAATCTGGCTCTGATACCAAATGTTGGATCTGGAGGAGAGAGGGAGTCTTGGAGCAGCAAGCATGTGGGACTGAAAGGGCATCAGTTGTGCTGAAGAATGGTTGTTGAATCACTCAAAATGATGGAGTACATATAGAGCTAGAGCTTTGGGCAAGTCAGCCCTCTCACAAGTCACACCACTTAGCCATGGAGGCTAAGACTCACACACTAGAGTCCACAATCTCACACAAGAGAGGAAATCAGACCAACAATCAGGCTGACCAGTCACACACAACCTAGAGAGCTAGAGAATGCTCTCATGGCACACTCCTAGTGGTCACATCACCCACAAACTCATGGAGAATCGCCATGTGTCCATTGCTAGCACACAAGGATCTCACCTCACCTAAAAAGCAAGGTGAGGTACCTTTATCCTAGTCTGCACACTCTGACAAGGCAATCCTAAGACCAAGGACCTTTTTGGATATTTCTCCCATCAGGTCTTGACCCTGGACCTCTTGCCTTTTTCTTTTCTCAGGCTAAGGCATGGAGCCATTGCCCATGGCCACCCATACATCGGCGGTCCATGACCCCTGAAACTTCGAAAAATCATAGCTCCCAATCCGACTGTTAAGTCGGCCTGAAACTTGGACCGTAGATAATTTGCTACCTGATCTTTCCAATGGTGAAGACGGATTGACAATCGGAGTAGGCATCTGGAAGTTTCCTGGAACTTGCTCCTGTGGACCTGAAACAGAGCCGGACGGCTCCTTTCCCAACATGGTGGACAACTCTATTATGAGTGTCAAAAGTAAGAACTATACTCAATGATAGAAAACTGACAAGTTTTTATGGTCCTAGAGCGAACCTCTAGCCTAGGCACGCAATGGCTCCTTTGGATGAGCCACTTTGGGAGTAATCTCGATTCCGTAATCCTCCTACCGACATGGCACTCTCTAGGACTGCCAAGTGGCGCCAGCCAGCAAGAAGGACCTTGGAATGTTCTAAGATATCTCTTCCAACCTTCCTGTCCCCCTATTGGTCACAAGGAAAAATTGTCACTGGACTAGGATTTGACCCAGTGACCTCTCATTCGAGATAGGAACTCTGGAATGTGTAAGCTACAAGGAGTTGTCCTACTAGTATTTGCTGCCTATACTATTTAGTTTAGATCAAGGGAACTTGTTCCAAAAGAGCACTGCATGCCTTGTCTATTTCGAGCAGACTTAGGGAACTCACTCCAAAGGCAGCAGTGCATGCCCTGTTGTTGGAACTGAAGGAGAGAGGATGCCTTGGAGCAACAAACATGTGGGACTGGAAGGGCATCACTTGTGATGACGAATGGTTGTTAAATCACTCAAAATGATAGAGAACATATACAGCTACAGCTTGGGAAAGTCAGCCCTCTCACAAGCCACACCACTTAGCCATGGAGGCTAAGGCTCATAGACTTGAGTCCATAATCTCACATAAGAGAGGAAAGGACTGGGCCGGATGGCTCCTTTCCCAACAATGTTCCACTTTGCCGCAGTTGAAGTAGGCTGAGTCCACATGCCTTCATGTAGAGCTCCTACTTCGCACGAGTCATTGGCTTGCTGCAGAAGTTAGCGACCTGCTTGCTGGTCGGAGTAAACTCTAGCTTGATAGCACCCTCCTAAACCATGTGCCTGATGAAATGATAAGAGATGTCAATGTGCTTGGTGCGTGCATGGTGCTCCGGATTCTTAGCAAGTACGATTTCGCTCTGGTTGTGAATGCGCATAGGAACTAGAACTGCTGCACTCCCACTCATCTCAGCCATGAGACGCTGAAGCCAAACCGCTTCTTTGACTGCAAAGCTGAGAGAAATATACTCAGCTTCCGTGCTTGAGGTAGCCAGGACTACTTGCCGCTTGCTGCACCAGCTGATGGCCACACCATTCATGAGGAACACATGTCCAGAGATGGACTTGTGGTCCTCACGGTTTGAAGCCCAATCTACTTCAGTATAGCCGATGATGGCGTTGTCGTTGTCGTTGTAGCTTATGCCGATATTGATGGTTCCACCAAGGTAGCGGAAGATCCGCTTGACTGCCTTCTGGTACTCAGGTCCGGGATTAGCCATGTGCTGGCTCACAGCGCTCACAACATGTGTGAGGTCTGGCCTAGTTGCTTCCATCACGTAGATGAGATTGCCGACATCGCTCTAATACTTGTCGCTTTGCCGACACTGTCGCGTCTCTAGCGGCGTGCCGATGGATTTAGTCTCTGCCATGTCGAACCGCTGCAAGAAATCCTTGATTTAGCGCCTTTCCTGTAATGAGAGAGAGCGTTTTTTGTGATCACGGGTGATCTGGATACCGGGGACGTATGAATCCTTTCCGAGATCAGACATTTGGAAGCACTCCTACATGGTCTCCTTGAACTCTTGTAGTGCAGACATGCTCTTGGAAAGGAGGAGCATGTCATCGACATAGACGATGATGATGAGTACGTCATGACCATGTTGCCAGCAATAGAGGATATATTCACATTCGCTGCGCTTGAACCCCATGCACTACAGCGTCGCATCCAATTTCAAGTTCCAAGCACACGACGCTTGCTTGAACCAGTACATCAACTTTTGCAGCTTGCAAACCAGGTGCTCTTGGCCATCCATGACGAACCCTTCCGGCTCTTTCATGTACATTTCCTCCTCCAAGTCACCGTTTAAGAATGTCGTCTTTGTTGTGAAAGGAGCCATCGGGCTCTGTTTCAGGTCCACAGGAGCAAGATTCCAGGAAACTTCCAGATGCCTGCTCCGATCGACGATCCGTCTTCACCATTGGAAAGATCAGGTAGCAAATTATCTACGGTCCAAGTTTCAAGCCAATCCAACAGTCGGATTGGGAGATATGAATTTTTGAAGTTTCAGGGGTCATGGACCGCCGATGTCTGGGTGGCCATGGGCAATGGCTCCATGCCTTAGCCTGAGAAAAGAAAAAGGCAAGAGGTCCAGGGTCAAAACCTGATGGGAGAAATATCCAAAAAGGTCCTTGGTGTTAGGATTGCCTGGTCAGAGTGTGCTGACTAGGATAAAGGTACCTCACCTTACTTTTTAGGTGAGGTGAGATCCTTGTGTGCTAGCCATGGACACATGGCGATTCTCCATGGGTTTGTCGGTGATGTAACCACTAGGAGTGTGCCATGAGAGCATTCTCTAGCTCTCTGGGTCGTGTGTGACTGGTCAGCCTGATTGTTGGGCTGATTTCCTCTCTTGTGTGAGATTGTGGACTCTAGTGTGTGAGCCTTAGCCTCCATGGCTAAGTGGTGTGGCTTGTGAGAGGGCTGACTTGCCCAAGCTCTAGCTCTATATGTACTCCATCATTTTGAGTGATTCAACAACCATTCTTCAGCACAACTGATGCCCTTTCAGTCCCACATGCTTGCTGCTCCAAGACTCCCTCTCTCTTCCAGCTCCAACATTTGGTATCAGAGCTAGATTCTGCCAGATTCAGCCAGCACAGGCCGTCAGTTTGAGAGTGACGGGCTAGGGTCAAACCTTGACTAAATTTAACGATCAACCACTGGATCTTCAAGTTCGCAAGACAAGATTTCTAGCGAGCCCACAATCGCAAAGTTCCAACGGTCGGATTGAGAGTTATACTGAAAACGAGGTCGGCTAGGGCTATACTCTTCTCTATGAGTAAGACTGTCGCCTTATCATGACCGTAACTCTCTTGTTTCTTTGTCAAATTTAAAAAGTGGCACATGCGAATTGTAGTATTTTTCCTAAGCTTTCCATTGATGCAAAAACATTTGCATTCCATTGATTCGTTTAGGAGGAACGTCGTTTACAAGCTGGCTGGTCTGAGTTGGAGTAGGAGCAGAAGTATACCCTGTTTTCAAGAGGGCATATCTTTCAAAATCCCTTTGATGACCCTGTTTTATGGGTCGATCTGAAAGTTTTTGAGCTGAATTTTCTGTCAACCGGCCTGAGGCAAACGGACTAGAAAACAGGGCCGACACAATAGCACCTGCCGTCCGCTCCTAGCATTTCAACTAGGAGAAGATATCACCCTCAGGATCACGGTTCCACACTGAGCAGTTCCTAGGCAATCACTTGCTAGCAACTGTGTCCACTTAACACTTGGTCACTTTCGCGCGAGGTGCTAGTCAAAGACTAACTCCTAAGGCTTAGACCAACCAGTGTCTTCTTTATACTGTTCCTTAGTTGGACAACTCTGTGAGGAGCATCTAAGTCCAGATTGTGTAATTAGAATGAGGAATGAGCCTGGTACATATAGTCCTAGGCCTGGCTTCTAAGGTGTGTGGG
>SZWC01000542.1:344276-363369 GCA_023375785.1 Penium margaritaceum
CTACCGTTTGCGCATCTGAACCGCCGATCGGTGGGGCCGATGGAGACAAATCCAGCCTGGTCGTTGCTGGAGTGATGATCGGTGCCAGAGTCGAGCCCGAAAGCTCCTGGCCTGAGCAGCGCCGCTCCTTTTGCTGGAGGCGTACTCTGTGCCATCATGTTGGTGGCTTCTTTGCCACCCTTTTTGTTGCCTTTGTTCCCACCGCTTCCGCTGTCTTCCTTCTTTGGCGACCTGCACTCTCTTGCCCAGTGCCCAGGTTTGCCGCAGTTGTGGCAGTTACCCTGTCGCTTGGGAGCCTTGCCGCCATTGTTGCCTCCGCCACCACCGCTTCCGCTGCTGCCTTTCTGACCAGAGGCTGACCCTTTGCTCCCGCGGCCACCGTAGCGTGCGGCATAGGCTGAGAAATTAGCCTCACTTCCGCTGCGGCGCATGGCCTCGTTTCGCACGTACTCAGACACTGCCGTGTACATCAGGTCATCCTCCTTCCAGCCGCCCATGACGGTGATCATCAGGCTCCAGCTCTCCGGTAGCGCCATGAGGAGAATCATGGCTTGCATGTTCTCGTCAAGGTCCCAGTTCATCTGGTGAGCCTCGCCAAGGAGTCCTTCAAACTCTTGTAGAAAATCGGGGATTGATTCGCCCTCATTCACCCGCATGCTGATCAGCCGTTGTAGGATGAATAATCTGTTCGCAAGGGAGGTGGATTGGTGCACGCGCTTGAGCTTGTCGTAAGCTTCGGAAGCCAGCGTGTACCCGGCAATGATGGGAACATACTTCTTAGCAATCGCGTTGCTGAGGAATGACATGGCAATATCATTTCGATCCATCCATGCCTCATGCTCGGATGTGCCTTCCGCGGGAACCTGCTCCTTTCCCTTCAGTAGTTTGATGAAGCCGCGCACTTTCATCGCCAGCTCGAACTGCCATCTCCAAAGGGGGAAGTCAATCCCCTCGAAAATGGGGATTCCTCCCAAGGGTGCAAGACCTTGCGGCAGTGACATAGCACTCACATTTGCTCCAGTGGTCTGCCCTGTGGTAGCCACTGTTGAGTTTGAGGACTGCCCTGCGGCAGTCCCCACTCCTCCTGATGGGTCAACCATTTTTGTTGCCCTTATCTGCTTCCCACGTCTCTGCTGCGTTGAGGCCGATGTAGGCTGATGTTAGCTGATGTCTGCTACCGGTTTTAGGATGCAGATCCGTTGCTTACCCCTTCAGCCGATGTTCACCTGCAGACAGAGAAGATATCTACACCAACACACCCAGGGTCTTGCCACCAAGGGCAAAGCTTGTCCTGGTTGGGACTCAAGGGTCGTGCCTCCAAGGGCAGAGCTTTTCCTTGGTCCCTGTGTGCTGAGTGCAGACCAAGCCGTTGAAGTTGATGAAGCTGATGGAGCTGATGGAGCTGATGGAGCCGGCGTGCGCACCTGGAGAGAGCGTACCAGAGTTGAGCGAAGCGTGCCTTACAACTGGTCAGTGTGGGCCCATAACCCTTTGTCAACCGGCCTGAGGCAAACGGACTAGAAAACAGGGCCGACACAATAGCACCTGCCGTCCGCTCCTAGCATTTCAGCTAGGAGAAGATATCACCCTCAGGATCACGGTTCCACACTAAGAAGTTCCTAGGCAATCACTTGCTAACAACTGTGTCCACTTAACACTTGGTCACTTTCGCGCGAGGTGCTAGTCAAAGACTAACTCCTGGGGCTTAGACCAACCAGTGTCTTCTTTATACTGTTCCTTAGTTGGACAACTCTGTGAGGAACATCTAAGGCCAGATTGTGTAATTAGAATGAGGAATGAGCCTGGTACATATAGTCCTAGGCCTGGCTTCTAAGGTGTGTGGGCAGTGACACTTTTGGGGTGGTCACTCCAAACCACCTCACCAGTCCGCCAATTGGCGCATCCACTGACCGCCAAGTGGCGCACTCTCCTCATGCATGGAGAAATGTCTAAGAAACTTCCCCTGTGCTAGAAGGTCAAAAAACCTCCTGTGCACATCAAGGCTCGATCGCAGGACCTGTTGTCCCTAAGTCCAACATGCTATCCGTTGCGCTACACTTCTGGTGTCTCGCTTGGACTTGCACCACGAACAAGGTTTGGGGGACTTACTCCAAGGGAGCAGTGCATGCCCAACCTGTCCGTCAACCCATAGCAGTGGCCATGGGGCATAGAAGAGCAACAATTTCTAGTGGTGGGCTCAGTTTTTCCAAATTCCCAGTCTGCTGCCATCTACAGTCCATTTTCTGTCAGACAGATTTCTGGCAGAAGCAGCAGCAGAAGCAGGTGTAACGCCGCCACCCAAGGGCAGCGTTGAGCATCACCAAAGCTCAAAATGGCAACAGCAGGCGTGGTAACAGCAGCCTAGCCCTTGGAGAGGCTGGAAGGACGCGCCAACTTCACGTTTTGGAAGATCCGTACCCGCCTCCTTTTGGAGGAGACGGGCTTGTGGGAGGTGGTGAGCGGCGACGAGCGCGCTCCGCCTCCACAGGCAAAAGGCATCACCGCAGCTCAGGTGGTGGCGGGGAAGACTCCGCAAAAAGGTGCAGCAGATGCAAGTTCATCTACAACTGCAGCGGCGGCGTATGTTGGAAATGGAGGAGAGAGGGAGCCTTGGAGCAGCGAGCATGTGTGATTGGAAGGACATGACTTGTGCTGAAGAATGGTTGTTCAATCACTCAAAATGATGGAGTACATATAGAGCTATAGCTTGGGCAAGTCAGCCCTCTCACAAGCCACACCACTTAGCCATGGAGGCTAAGGCTCGCACACTAGAATCCATAATCTCACACAAGGGAGGAAATCAGCCTAGCAATCAGGCTGACCACTCACACACGACCTAGAGAGCTAGAGAATGCTCTCATGGCACACTCCTAGTGGTCACATAACCCACAAACCCATGGAGAATCGCCATGTGTCCATGGCTAGCACACAAGGATCTCACCTCACCTAAAAAGTAAGGAGAGGTACCTTTATCCTATTCAGCACACTCTGACAAGGCAATCCTAAGACCAAGGACCTTTTTGGATATTTCTCCCATCAGGTCTTGACCCTGGACTTCTTGCCTTTTTCTTTTCTCAGGCTAAGGCATGGAGCCATCACCCATGCCCACCCAGACATCGATGGTCCATGACCCCCGAAACATCGAAAATTCATATCTCCCAATCCGAATGTTGGATCGGCCTCAAACTTGGAACGTAGACATTTTGCCAAATGATCTTTCTAATGGTGAAGACGAACGGATGATCAGTCCAGGCATCTGGAAGTTTCCTGGAACTTGCTCCTGTGGACCTGAAACTGAGCCAGACGGCTCCTTTCCCAACAATCTCCCACTTTGTCGCAGTCTGGGCTGAGTACACATGCCTTCATGCAGAACTGCTGCTTCTGACGGGTCATTGGCTTAGTGCAGAAATCAGCGACCTGCCTGCTGGTTGGAGTAAACTCCAGCTTGATAGCACCCTCTTGCACCATGTGCCTGATGAAGTGGTTTGCGATGTCAATGTGCTTGGTGCGTGCATGGTGCTCATGATTCTTGGCGAGTGCGATTGCGCTCTGGTTGTCGCACAGGAACTGGAACTGCTACACTCCCACTCATCTCCGCCATGAGACGGTGGAGCCAAACTGCTTCCTTGGCTCCAAAGCTGAGAGAGACGTACTCAGCTTCTGTGCTCGAGGTGGCCATGACCACCTGTCGCTTGCTGCACCAGCTGATGGCACCTCCATTCATGAGAAGCACATGTTTAGAGATAGACTTGCGGGTCTCAGGATTTGACGCCCAATCTGCATCTGTGTAGCCGATGATGCTGTTGTCGTTAACGTTGTAGGAAATGCCGACGTTGATGATTCCATCAAGGTAGCGGAAGATCCGCTTCATTGCCTTTTTGTGCTCAGGTCCGGGATTGGCCATGTGCTGGCTCACAGCGCTCACAGCCTGTGCGAGGTCAGGCCTGGTTGCCACCATCAGGTACATGAGACTGCCGACGGCGCTCATGTACTTCTGCCGCTCAACTGCATCTGCTTCTCCACTGAAGCTCACGAGGTACTAGCATGTCTCCAGCGGCGTGCCGATGGGTTTGGCCTCTGCCATACCGAACCGCTGCAGGACATCCTTGATGTAGCGACTCTGCTGTAGCGAGAGAGAGCATGATTTGCGGTCACGCATGATCTGGATACCGAGGAAGTATGACGCCTCCCCGAGATCAGACATCTGGAAGTGCTCCTGCATCGCCTCCTTGAACTCCTGCAGTGCAGACATGCTGTTGGAAAGGAGGAGCATGTCATCCATATACACAATGATGATGAGGATCTCATGCTCATGTTGCCAGCGATACACGCTGTAGTCACACTCGCTGCGCTCAAACCCCATGCACTGCAACGCCGCATCCAACTTCTGGTTCCAAGCACGCGACGCTTGCTTGAGGCCGTACAGCGACTTCTGCAGCTTGCAAACCAGGTGCTCCTGGCCATCCATGACGAACCCCTCTGGCTGCTCCATGTAGATCTCCTCCTCCAAGTCACCATTCAAGAATGCCGTCTTGACATCCATGTGGTGAACCTCGAAATCTTCAGCTGCTGCATAAGAGAGGAACGTATGCACAGAGGCAAACTTTTCAACAGGGGTAAAAGTTTCCGTGTAGTCGATGCCCTCCTGCTACGACTAGCCCTTGGCGACCAGCCTCGCCTTGTACTTTTCCAGGTTACCATCTGCTCCCCGCTTCTTCTTGAACACCCACTTGCACTTGATCACCTTACGCCCAGGTGGACGCTCAGTCAGCTCCCACGTGTCGTTATCCAGCTGCAACTGTATCTCCTGCTGCACGGCTTGCGCCCAATCTGCTGCATCCGGTGCAGCCATGGCCTCCTTGTATGACGTTGGTTCATCTGAATCTGCTACAACTGCGACGTTCATCTGTTCTGGCTTTTGTAGCATCCAGAAATGGCCGCGCTCACCAGGCTTGTAACACACCCTAAGAGGGTATCTGCGACCTGGTGCTGGAGCGTTAGCGGGCGGCTGGCGCGGTGCTGCTGGCAGAACTGCTGCTGCTGGTGGTGCTACATCTTCCTCCTCTGCTTCTGCCGGTGAGGCTGCTGTATCTCCTGCATCAGACATGGGAGAGTAGAGTGATTCTCCCACTGTCACAATAGAGGAAGGATCGGGAGAGAATGGGTCAGGAAGGATTTCTGCTCCCACCGTCTCATCAGCTCCTGGTTCTGCTGCCTCTTCACAGACAATGTTGGTGCCGATGACGTTGCTCTCGTTGAAGACGACATCCCTGGAGATGATGACGTAGCCTGTATCCCTTTCATTGAGGCGATAGGCCTTGCTTGCCACGTCGTAGCCAATCATCAGCATCTGCGCACTCTTTGCGTCCCATTTCTGCCGCTTCTCCTTGGGCACGTACATGTGCGCCAGGCTGCGAAATGCTCGGAGATGACCCACGCTCGGTTTCTTGCCGAACCACGCCTCGTACGGCGTCATCCGCTCCAGTGCCTTAGTTCTTGATGTAGACCGCAGTGCTCACTGCTTCAGCCCAGAAGTCGTAGGTCAGCCGAGTCGCGTGCACCATGGAGCGCGCCGACTCCACAATGGTACGGTTGAAGCGTTCTGCTACACCGTTCTACTGCGGCGAGTATGGCGCGGTACGCTGCGCCTTGATGCCAGCTGCTGCGAGGTAGTCCTGGATCTCCTTGCTCAAGTACTCTCCACCGCGATCGCTGCGCAGCGCCTTGATCTTCTTGCCAGTCTGGTTCTCCACCATGGCCTTGAACTCCTTAAACCTGTCAAAGCACTGGTCTTTGGAAAAAAGGAAGTACACAGCAGTGTAACGGCTGAAATCATCAATGAAGGTCAGGAAATACCTAGAGCTTCCAAAGCTCTGGGTCTGCATCGGTCCACACATGTCCGTGTGGACCAGCTCCAACACCTCCTTCGCACGCTCCCCTCCTCCAGAGAATGCCTCCCGGTGCTGCTTCCCCTCCAAACAGCCGATGCACAACTGCTGTTCAAAGTTAGAGATGGGAGCCAGGTCACGTACCATCAACTTTGCTTGAAGCTGCTGCAAGGCACGCATGCCGATGTGGCCGTAGCGCGCATGCCAGATCTCACCATCTGTTGCCTGCACCACTGCTGCAAGACTCTGCTCATGCGGGATCTTGGTCGCCCCCAGAAGGCGGTACATGTCGCCCTCCTTGACCTACCTGGCCAAATCCTCTCCTGTATCCTTGTTGAGGATGTAGCCATAGTCATCATCGAAGACGACGCGCAGTCCTGTGTTTGTAAGAGAGGAGACTGAGAGGAGGTTGAATGCAGCATTAGGTACGTACAGCACGCCATGGAAGACTCCCACTTCAATGCCACGCGGGGTCACCAACCACATCTCCACAATCCCAATCCCTTAAGCATATACCACCCGATCATCACCCAAAGCGATAGGATGGGGAGGGATGGACAGCAACTGCGTAAACCACTCCCTGTGGTGCGTCAGACTCTTGGTACACCCAGAGTCTTTGTACCACGCCAGATCCGCCTTCTCCTCCTGCGACATGTTAGACTTCGCCATGAAGAGGCGGTTGCGCACCTCCTTGGCCACGTTCATGTTGCCAAAATGGCGCACGCCGGTCTGGTTCTGCTGTTGTTGCTGCTGGTGCTGCTGACGTTGCTGTGACTGCTTCAGCTGTTGCTGGGGAGATTCCTGCTTTTGTTGTTGCTGCTGCTGCTCCTTCTGGTCCCTCTTGAACTTGAAGCACTCTTTCTTGTAGTGCCCCTCTTTCTGGCAATAATGGCATTTGCTCTTCTTCTTGCGTCTCCGCTGCCCGGACTGCTCCTGCTGCTGGTTCCGTGAGCCCATCGCCATGAAAGCTGCTTCACTGCTACTGTTGCCCCCATTGCGTTTTGCGGCATTGCGGCACAGTTCCACCTGCACCAGGTGTGTGCAGATGAAGTCGAGGTCGAGAGTAGGCTGGCACTCTAGCGTCTCTCGTACCGTGTCGTAGCTGGTTGGGAGTCCCCTCAGCAAGAGGAAGATGAAGCGCGTCTCTTCCCCAGGATCGCCGGCCGCTCTCAGCTGCTTCGCCAGCTCTTTTGTCCTGTCCAGGTACGCCTCCATCCCTCACCACCCTGCATTTTCAGCGCCATCATCTTTTCTTCCAAAAGCATGAGGAATGCAGGATCCTTGCTCTCATACTTCTTGCACAACGTGTCCCACCCCTCCTTTGCAGTAGCCTTGTCACTTACGTACTGAAGATGCGGGTTGGAGATGGTGTTGACAAGCAACCTGTAGGCCTGCCTGTCCTTCTTCTTCCACTCCTCATACGCCGCCGCTGCAGTTGTAGATTAACTTGCATCTGCTGCACCTTTCTGCGGCGTCTTCCCCGCCACCACCTGAGCTGCGGTGATGCCTTTTGCCGGTGGAGGCGGAGCGCGCTCGTCGTCACTCACCACCTCCCACAAGCCCCTCTCCTCCAAAAGGAGGCGGGTACGGATCTTCCAAAACGTGAAGTTGGCGCGTCCTTCCAGCCTCTCCAAGGGCTGGGCTGCTGTTACCACGCCTCCTGCTGCCATTTTGAGCTTTGGTGATGCTCAACGCTGCCCTTGGGTGGCGGCACTACCCCTGCTTCTGCTGCTTCTTCTGCCAGAAATCTCTCTGACAGAAAATGGACTGTAGATGCCAGCAGACTGGGAATATGGAAACACTCGGCCCACCACTAGAAAATTCAGCTCAAAACATTTCAGATCGACCCATAAAACAGGGTCATTAACAGGGGACTTTGAAAGATATGCCCTCTTGAAAACAAGGTATGCTTCTGCTCCTACTCCAACTCAGACCAGCCAGCTTGTAAACGGCGTTTCTCCTAAATGAATCAATGGAATGCAAATATTTTTGCAACAATCAAAAGCTTAGGAAAAATAGTGCAATTCGCATGTGCCAATTTTTAAATTTGACAAAGAAATGAGAGAGTTATGGTCATCACAAGGCGACAGTATTACTCATGCCGAAGAGTGTAGCCCTGGCCGACCTCGTTTTGAGCATAACTCTCGATCCGAACGTTGGATCTTCGCGATCTTGAGGTCGTTGGAAAGCTTGTCTCGGGAACTTGAAGATCCTGTGGTCGATTGTGAAATTTTCTCAAGGTTTGACCCTAACCCGTCACTCTCAAACTGACGGCCTGTCCTGGCTGAATCTGGCAGAATCTGGCTCTGATACCAAATGTTGGATCTGGAGGAGAGAGGGAGTCTTGGAGCAGCGAGCATGTGGGACTGAAAGGGCATCAGTTGTGCTTAAGAATGGTTGTTGAATCACTCAAAATGATGGAGTACATATAGAGCTAGAGCTTGGGCAAGTCAGCCCTCTCACAAGCCACACCACTTAGCCATGGAGGCTAAGGCTCACACACTAGAGTCCACAATCTCACACAAGAGAGGAAATCAGCCCAAAAATCAGGCTGACCAGTCACACACGACCTAGAGAGCTAGAGAATGCTCTCATGGCATACTTCTTGTGGTCACATCACCCACAAACTCATGGAGAATCGACATGTGTCCATGGCTAGCACACAAGGATCTCACCTCACCTAAAAATTAAGGTGAGGTGCCTTTATCCTAGTCAGCACACTCTGACAAGGCAATCCTAAGACCAAGGACCTTTTTGGATATTTCTCCCATCAGGTCTTGACCCTGGACCTCTTGCCTTTTTCTTTTCTCAGGCTAAGGCATGGAGCCATTGCCCATGGCCACCCAGAGATCGGCGGTCCATGACCCCTGAAACTTCGAAAATTCATATCTCCTAATCCGACTGTTGGATCGGCCTGAAACTTGGACCGTAGATAATTTGCCACCTGATCTTTCCAATGGTGAAGACGGATCAACGATCGAAGCATGCATCTGGAAGTTTCCTGGAACTTGCTCCTGTGGACCTGAAACAGAGCCGGACGGCTCCTTTCCCAACAATCAATAGGGGAGTTTCAGAGATATGCCCTTTTGAAAACAGGGTATGATGCTGCTCTTACTCCAGCTGACACCAGCCAGCTTCTAAATGGCGTTTCTCCCAAACGTACCCATGGAATGCAAAAATTGATGCACCAACAGAAAGCTTAGGAAAAATAATTCAATTTGCATGCGCTTCTTTTTTTAATTTGACAAAGAAATGAGAGAATTATGGTCTACAAAAGGCGACAGTCTTACTCAGAGAGAAGAGTATAGTCCTGTCCGACCTTGTTTTGAGCTCAAGTCTAAATCCAACAGTTTGTTCTTTGCGATCTTAAACTCCTTGAAAAGCTTGTCTCTTGAACTTGAAGATCAAGTGGTGGATTGTAAAGTTTACTGGAGGTTTTACCCTAACTTGTCACTCTCAAAGCAACGGCCTATGCTAGCTGAAAATGGCGGAACTTGGCTCTGATACCAAGTGTTAGAACTAGCGGAGAGAGGGAGCCTTGGAGCGGCAAACATGTGGGACTAAAAGGGCATCTTTTGTGCTGAATAATGGTTTTTGAACCATTCAAAATGATGGAATACATATAGAGTTAGAGCTAGGGCAAGTCAGCCCTCTCACAACTCACACCACTTAGCCATGGAAGCTAAGGCTTACACACTGTAGTCCATAATCTCACACAAGACATGAAATCAGCCTAGCAACCAGGGTGACTACTCACATACATCCTAGAGAGCTAGAAAATGCTCTCATGCGACACTCCTAGTGGTCACACAACACACAATCCTACGGAGAATCGCCATGTATCCATGGCTAGTACACAAGGATCTCACCTCACCTAAAAAGCAAGGAGAGGTACCTTTTTCCTAGTCAGTACAATCTGACAAGGCAACCCAAGAATCTAGGACCTTTTTGGATATTTCTCCCATCAGGTCTTGATCCTAGACCTCTTGCCTTTGTCTTTTCTCAGGCAAAGGCATGTAGCCATCGTCCATGGTCACCCAGATACCGGCGGTCGATGACCCTGGAAACTTTGAAAATTCATATCTCATAATCCGGCCGTTGGATCGGCCACCTGATCTTTCCAATGGTGAAGTCAAACTGATGATCGAGATAGGCATCTGGTAGTTTCTTGGTACTTACTCCTGTGGACCTGTAACTAACCGAGTGGCTGTTTTTCCAACAAAAAGAGGTTCTAGAACTAGTCCACACACATTTGTGTAGATACATGCGACCCAGAGCTTTCGAGGCCCCAGGCACTTCTTAACGTTTATTTATGATTTGAGCGGTTATACTACTGTGTACTTCCTTGCTTATAAGGACCAGTACTTTGAGAGATTCAAGGAGTTCAACGTAATGGTGGAGAACCAGACCATCAAAAAGTTCAAAGTGCGGCGTAGCGACCATGGCGGAGAGTACTTGAGCAAGGACTTCCACGATTACCTTGCAGCAGCAATCATTAAGGCTCTGTACTACGCCATACTCGGCGATAGAGAATAGTCTAGTAAAACATGCCAAGCGTACCATTGTGGAGTCGGTACGCTCCATGGTGTATGCGGCTCGAGTGACTTACGACTTCTGGGCCGAAACCATGAGCACTACAGTCTACATCAAGAATCGCAGTCCAACTCTGGCCCTAGAGAAGATAATGCCGTAAGAGTCCTAGTTTGGGAAGAAGCTGAGTGTGGATCATCTTCGAGTGTTTGGTAGCTTGATAGACATGCATGTGCAAAAGGCGTAGTGGCAAAAGTGGGATGCAAAAAGTGTGCAGATGCTGATGATCAGCTTTGATGTGGCAAGCAAGGCCTATCGCCTTTACGAGAGGAATACAGGCCACGTCATCATCTCCAGGGATGTTGTCTTTAATGAAAACAACGTCATTAGCAGTAACATCATGTGCAAAGGGGTTGCAAAACAGCTCACAAGGCACTAGAAGAATGTATCCTTCCTGACCCTGTCTGTCGTGACCCTTCTTTTATTGTGATAATGGGAGAACCACTTTACTCTTCCATGTCTGGTACACTAGGTATAGTGACGTGATCGGCAAATGCAGAAGAAGGAAATGAACCTCTAAAAGTAGTAAAAGTTGTGCCAGCAGCACTACGCAATGTTGGAAATAGAGGAGAGAGGGAGTCTTGGAGCAGCGAGCATGTGGGACTGAAAGGGCATCAGTTGTACTGAAGAAATTGTTGTTGAATCACTCAAAATGATGGAGTACATATAGAGCTAGGGCTTGGACAAGTCAGTCCTCTCACAAGCCACACCACTTAGCCATGGAGGCTAAGGCTCACATACTAGTGTCCACAATCTCACACAAGGGAGGAAATCAGCCCAACAATCAGGCTGACCAGTCACACACGACCTAGAGAGCTAGAGAATGCTCTCATGGCACACTCCTAGTGGTCACATCACCCACAAACTCATGGAGAATCGCCATGTGTCCATGGCTAGCACACAAGAATCTCACCTCACCTAAAAAGTAAGGTGAGGTACCTTTATCCTAGTCAGCACACTCTGACAAGGCAATCCTAAGACCAAGGACCTTTTTGGATATTTCTCCCATCAGGTCTTGACNTTGTGCTGAAGAATGGTTGTTGAATCACTCAAAATGATGGAGTACATATAGAGCTAGAGCTTGGGCAAGTCAGCCCTCTCACAAGCCACACCACTTAGCCATGGAGGCTAAGGCTCACATACTAGTGTCCACAATCTCACACAAGGGAGGAAATCAGCCCAACAATCAGGCTGACCAGTCACACACGACCTAGAGAGCTAGAGAATGCTCTCATGGCACACTCCTAGTGGTCACATCACCCACAAACTCATGGAGAATCGCCATGTGTCCATGGCTAGCACACAAGAATCTCACCTCACCTAAAAAGTAAGGTGAGGTACCTTTATCCTAGTCAGCACACTCTGACAAGGCAATCCTAAGACCAAGGACCTTTTTTGATATTTCTCCCATCAGGTCTTGACCCTGGACCTCTTGCGTTTTTCTTTTCTCAGGCTAAGGCATGGAGCCATCGCCCATGGCCACCCAGACATCGGCGGTCCATGACTCCTGAAACTTTGAAAATTCATATCTCCCAATCCGACCGTTCGATCGGCCTGAAACTTGCACCGTAGGTAATTTACCACCTGATCTTTCCAATGGTGAAGACGGATTGATGATCGGACCAGGCATCTGGAAGTTTCCTGGAACTTGCTCCTGTGGACCTGAAACTGAGCCGGACGGCTCCTTTCCCAACACGCGAGCCACTCGCGAATGCTCTAGCATGAGGTTATAGGTACCCTCCTAGGATGCGCTCTGAGCCTCGTGAGCATGGCCATTTCTCGATGGCGTACAAACCATGATAGATGAACGATATGTTGCAATGAACTCGGATAAGCCGATGTCATACTAGAAGGCCATGGCTACACCAGATGAAACAAATTAGGCACAGACCGTACAACATGACATACAATCATAGCTAGACAATGACTCCTGGAGGCTGACTTAGCGTCCACTTCGAAGCAAGCTGATCAAATACAAATGGGTATTCAAGAAGAAGCGGTGAGCACATGGCAACCTGGATACATATAAGGCGAGAAAAGTTAGCAACGGCTACTCGGACTAAGAGGGCATAGTCTACAAAGAAACCTTTACCCACGTTGTTGAGTTCCCTCTATGCATACGCCCCTCTCGTATGGAACACTTGAGGACTTCGAGATTCACCACATGGATATCAAGACTACATTCTTCAATGGTCATTTGGAGGAGAAAATCTTCATGGAGCAGTTGGAGGGGTTTGTCTTGGATGGCCATGAGCACGTGGTTTGCATACTATTAAAGTCGTTGTATGGCCTCAAGCAAGCATCACGGTTCTATAGTGCATGGGTTTGGAGCAAAACGAGTCAGACTACGGCGTCTATCGCAAGCCGCATAGACATGAGATCCTAATGATCATTGTCTATATAGATGACAAGATCCTCCTTTTGAACAGCACGTCTATACTATAGGAATTCAAGGAGGTCATACAAAACTGCTTCCACATGTCTAATCTAGGAGAGACATCATACTTTCTCAGCATCCACATGACGTACGACCGCAAATCATGCTCTCTCTTACTACACTAGAATCGTTAGATCAAGGTTGTCTTACACAAGTTTGGCATGACAAAGGCAAAACCCATTCGCACAATGTTGTACACGCAGTAGGAACTCGTGAGCTTTAATGGAAAAGCGGATGCAATTGAGCAGCAGAAGTACCACAACACCGTCGACAGTCTCATGTACCTGATTGTGGTAACCAGGCTGGATCTTGCACAGGCTGTGGGCACTGTGAGCCAGCACATGGTAAATCCCGGAGCTTCGTACCATAAGACATTGAAGTGGATCTTCCGCTGCCTTGATGGAACTATCAACATCGGCATCACCTACAACAATAATGACAACAGCATCATCAGCTACACAGATGATAGTTGCGCTTTAAACCCTCAGGACCGCAATTCTATCTCTGGACATGTATTCCTCTTGAATGGCTAGACCATCAGCTGGAGCAGCAAGCTGAAGGTGGTCATGGCAACCCCAAGCACGAAAGCTAAATATGTCTCTCTCAGGTTTGGAGCCAAGGAAGCAGTTTGGCTTCAGCGTCTCAAGATGGAGATGAGTGGGAAAGTAACAGTTCCCGTTCCCATGCGCATCGAAAACCAGAGCGCACTCACACTCGCCAAAAATCTTGAGCACCATGCTCACACCAAACACATCGACATCGCCAATTTCTTCATCAGACACATGGTGTAACCTGGTGCCATGGAACTAGAATGTACTCCAACATACAAGCACGCCGTTGATTTTTTCTCCATGCCAGTGATTTGTGAGAAACAGTAGTTTTGCATGAAGGCATGTGGACTCAGTCCATGCTAACTTCAGCCAAGTGGGATATTGCTTGAAAAAACAGCCATCCGGCTCAGTTTCAAGTCCATGAGAGCAAGTTTGAGGAAAATACCAGATACTTGCTCGGATCGGTAATCTGATGTCATCATTGGAAAGATCAAGAGGCAAAGTATGTATAATCAATGTTTCGGGTCGATCAAATGGTCAGATTGGAAGATATGAGTTTTTGAGTTTCTGGGGTCATGGACCGCCGATATCTGGGTGACCATGGGTGACAGCTCCATGCTCAAGACTTGAAAGGAGAAATATGGAAAAAGTTCCTTGGTCTTAAGATAAACTTTTGAAAGTGTGTTAACTAGGAGAAAAGTACCTCTCCTTGTTGTTTAGCTGAGGTGAGATCGTTATGTGCTAGTCATGGACACATGGTGATTCTTAATGGGATTATTGGTTATGTGATCACTAGGAGTGAGCCATGAGAGCATTCCCTTGCTCTTTAGGTCGTGTGTGACTGATTTCCTTGATAGTTAGGCTGATTTCCTCTCTTGTGTGAGATTGTGGACTCTAGTATGTGAGCGTTAGCCTCCATGGCTAAGTGATGTAGCCTTTAAGATATATCAAGCTCTAACTCTATATGTACTCAATTATTTTTTGTGATTCAATAACCATTTATTAGTACACCTAATGCGCTTTCAGTCCCACATGCTTGCTGCTTCCAGGCTCCCTATCTCCTCTAGATTCAACAGGAACAATGGTGACTATGCTCCCAAGCGATAGGGTGACTTCTGAAAATGCGGAGAACTTGGGCACTGGACAAGAGAGAATAGGTCGCCAAAGAAGGAAGACTACGGAAGTGGTAAGAACAAAGGTAGAGAAAAGGTTGAAAAAGCAGCCAGTTACATGATGGCACAGAGCACGCCTTCGGCAAAAGGAATGGTGCTACTCAGGCAAAGAGATTTTGGCCTTGATTTCGGCACAGATCATCACTTAAGCAACAATTTGGCTGGATTTCTCTCCATCAGTCCCACAGATCAGCATTTCAGATCCCTTAACGGTAGCATTGTGATCGTAAAGGGTGAGGGAGACAAGCTAGCCAGTATTAACACCAGTGGTCTACATAAAGATCTACGACGACGTGATGTGGTTACTGAGGAAGGAGCCATCGGGCTGAGTTTCAGGTCCTCAAGAGAAATTTCCAGGAAACTACCATTAACGTGCTCTGATTATCAATTTGACTTTGTTGTTGGGAAGATCATGTGGCAAAACGTCTACAGGTCAAGTTTCATGCCGATCCAACAGTCGGATTGAGAGATATGAATTTTCTAATTTTCTAGGGTCATGGACCGCCGGTATTTGGGTGACCATGGGCGATGGCTCCATGCCTTAGCCCAAGAAAAGAAAAAGGAAAGAGGTCAAGAACTGATGGGAGAAATATCCAAAAAGGTCATAGATTCTTGTGTTCCCTTGTCAGAGTGTACTGACTAGGAAAAAGGTATCTCTCCTTACTTTTTAGGTGAGGTGAGATCTTTGTGTACTAGCCATGGACACATGGTCATTCTCCATGGCATTGTGGGTTATGTGACCACTAGGAGTATGCCATGAGAGCATTTTCTAGCTCTTTAGGTCGTGTGTGAGTCATCAGCCTGATTGCTAGGCTGATTTCCTCTCTTATGTAAAATATGGACGCTAGTGCGTCAGCCTTCGCCTCCATGGCTAAGTGGTGTGGCTTGTCAGAGGACTGACTTGCCTAAGCTCTAGCTATATATGTACTCCACTATTTTGAGTGATTCAACAACCATTCTTCACCACAAGTGATGCCCATTCAGTCCCATGTGTTTGCTGCTCCAATGCTCCCTTTCCCCTCCAGTTCTAACACTTGGTATCACGGCCACGTTGTACAAATTGTAGCAAGCACAGATCGTCACTTTTGGCGTGACGGGTTAGGGTCAAATGTTGACTAAATTTGACAGTGGATTACTGGATGTTCAGGTTAGTAAGGTAAACGTTCCAACGGGTCCAACATGGCAAACATCCAATGGTCGGATGGAAGGTAATGCTCAACACAAGATTAGCTAGGGTTACACTCTTCTCTCTAGGTAAGAGTGTTGCCTTGTGATGACCATAATTCCCTTATTTCTTTATCAGGTTTAAAAAGTAGCACATGAAAATTCAAGAATTCTTTGTAAGCTTATCTTTGATGTAAAAATATTTGCATTCCATTGGTATATTTGGGAGACACACCGTTTAGAAACTGGCTGGTATGAGCAAGAGTAGGAGCAGAAGCATACCCTGCTTTAAAAGGGCATATCTCTTAAAATCCTTCATTAATGACTCTATTTCATGTTTGAATCTGAACGTTTTTGAACTGCACTTTCCAGTGGTGAGTGTAGTTCTTCCAAATGGCCAATCTACTGGACTCTATAGTCCATTTTCTATGAGGCAGATTTCTGGCAGAAGTAGTAGTAGAAGCATGGGTAGCGCCGCCATTCAAGGACAACATTGAGCATCAGCAAAGCTCAAAATATCAGCAGCAGGTGTGGTCACAACAGCACAGTCCTTGGAGTGGCTGGAACGATGCACCAACTTCATATTTTGGAAGATCCGTATGCGCCTCGTTTTGGAGGAGAGGGGCTTGTGGGAGGTGGTGAGCTACGACGAGCACGTTCTGTCTCCACAGGCAAAAGGCATCACCACAATGAACGTGGTGGCAAGAAAGACCTTGCAGAAATGAAATTACATGTAAGTTTATCTACTATTTGAGAAGAGACATTTAAGGGTTGGAAAAAAGACAGGCAAGCCTAGTGGTTGATTATCACAACCATGTCCAACCTGCATCTTCAGTACATGAGTAACAAGGCTGTTGTAAAAGGGAGATAGTGTTGGGAAAGGAGCCATCCAGCTCTGTTTCAGGTCCACAGGAGAAAATTCTCTACGGTACAAGTTTAAGGCCGATCCAACGGTCGGATTGGGAGATATGATTTTTTTAAGTTTCAGGGGTCATGGACCGCCGATGTCTGGGTGGCCATGGGCAATGGCTCCATGCGTTAGCCTGAGAAAAGAAAAAAGGCAAGAGGTGCAGGGTCAAGAACTGATGGGAGAAATATCCAAAAAGGTCCTTGGTCTTAGGATTGCCTTGTCAGACTGTGCTGACTAGGATAAAGGTACCTCACCTTACTTTTTAGGTGAGGTGAGATCCTTGTGTGCTAGCCATGGACACATGGCGATTCTCCATGAGTTTGTGGGTAATGTGACCACTAGGAGTGTGCCATAAGAGCATTCTCTAGCTCTCTAAATCGTGTGTGACTGGTCAGCCTGATTAATGGGCTGATTTCCTCCCTTGTGTGAGATTGTGGACTCTAGTGTGTTAGCCTTAGCCTACATGGCTAAGTGGTGTGGCTTGTGAGAGGGCTGACTTGCCCAAGCTCTAGATCTATATGTATTCCATCATTTTGAGTCATTCAACAACCATTCTTCAGCACAACTGATGCCCTTTCAGTCCCACATGCTCGCTGCTCCAAGACTCCCTCTCTCCTCCAGATCCAACATTTGGTATCAGAGCCAGATTCTGCCAGATTCAGCCAGCACAGGCCGTCAGTTTGAGAGTGATGGGTTAGGGTCAAACCTTGACCNCTTGTGTGAGATTGTGGACTCTAGTGTGTGAGCCTTAGCCTCCATGGCTAAGTGGTGTGGCTTGTGAGAGGGCTGACTTGCCCAAGCTCTAGATCTATATGTATTCCATCATTTTGAGTCATTCAACAACCATTCTTCAGCACAACTGATGCCCTTTCAGTCCCACATGCTCGCTGCTCCAAGACTCCCTCTCTCCTCCAGATCCAACATTTGGTATCAGAGCCAGATTCTGCCAGATTCAGCCAGCACAGGCCGTCAGTTTGAGAGTGATGGGTTAGGGTCAAACCTTGACCCAATTTGACAATCGACCACTGGATCTTCAAGTTCGCAAGACAAGCTTTGCAACGAGCCCAAAATCACGAAGATCCAACAGTCGGATTGAGAGTTCTGCTCAAAACGAGGTCGGCCACGGCAACACTCTTCTCTATGAGTAAGACTGTCGCCTTGTGATGACCATAACTCTCTCATTGTAGTATGTTTCCTAAGCTTTCCGTTGGTGCAAAAAATATTTGCATTCCATCGATTACAAGCTGGCTGGTCTGAGTTGGAGTAGGAGCAGAAGCATAATCTGTTTTCAAGAGGGCATATCTTTCAAAATCCCCTGTTAATGACCCTGTTTCATGGGTCGATCTGAAAGGTTTTGAGCTGAACTTTCTAGTGGTGGGCTCAGTTTTTCCAAATTCCTAGTCTGCTGGCATCTACAGTCCATTTTCTTTCAGACAGATTTCTGGCAGAAGCAGCAGCAGAAGCAGGGGTAGCGCCGCCACCCAAGGGCAGCGTTGAGCATCACTGAAGCTCAAAATGGCAGCAGCAGGCGTGGTAACAGCAGCCCAGCCGTTGGAGAGGCTGGAAGGACGCGCCAACTTCACGTTTTGGAAGATCCGTACCCGCCTCCTTTTGGAGGAGAGGGGCTTGTGGGAGGTGGTGAGCGGCGACGAGCGCGCTCCGCCTCCACAGGCAAAACGCATCATCGCAGCTCAGGTGGTGGCGGAGAAAACGCCGCAGAAAGGTGCAGCAGATGCAAGTTCATCTACAACTGCAGCGGCGGCGTATGAGGAGTGGACGAAGAAGGACAGTCAGGCCTACAGGTTGCTTGTCAACACCATCTCCAACCCGCATCTTCAATACGTGAGTGACAAGGCTACTGCAAAGGAGGGGTGGGACACGTTGTGCAAGAAGTATGAGAGCAAGGATCCTGCATTCCTCATGCTTTTGGAGGAAAAGATGATGGCGCTGAAAATGGAGGATGGTGAAGGGATGGAAGCGTACCTGGACAGGGCAAAGGAGCTGGCAAAGGAGCTGAGAGCGGCGGCAACCCTGTGGAAGAGACGCGCTTCATCCTCCTCTTGCTGAGGGGACTCCCAACCAGCTACGACACGGTACGAGAGACGCTTGAGTGCCAGCGAACTCTCGACCTCGACTTCATCTGCACACACCTGGTGCAGGTGGAACTGCGTCGCAATGCCGCAAAACGCAATGGCGGCAACAGCAGCAGTGAAGCAGCTTTCATGGCGATGGGCTCACGCAACCAGCAGCAGCAGCAGTCCGGGCAGCAGAGAGGCAAGAAGAAGGGCAAGTGCCATTATTGCCAGAAAGAGGGGCACTACAAGAAAGAGTGCTTCAAGTTCAAGAGGGACCAGAAGGAGCAGCAGCAGCAGCAAAAGCAG
>SZWC01000543.1:7964-32912 GCA_023375785.1 Penium margaritaceum
TACATGTACATGTACATGTACATGTACATGTATATGTATATGTATATGTATATGTATATGTATATGTATATGTACATGTACATGTATGCGCATATGTATCTGTATATGTATGTGTATGTGTATGTGTATGTGTATGTGCATGTGTATGTATATGAATGTAAGAAAAGGAAAAGATCTGCTGTTTGTCCATGTCATAGAACTCCCATCCTTTCATGCTTCGGCTCTGGGCAAGGAACACTGCCCATGTTGCTTTGTGTGCTAGCTTCTTGCGGCGCTCCTTCGGCACATGGAATAGTGCGGTACAGCCGAAGGTTCGAGGCATACTGACATCAGGATTTTCACCATGCCATGCTTGAAATAGTGTTGTGTTGGATAAGGCCATATGTGGTATGGGATTTTGTACCCAAACGGCTCACCTCAAAGCATGTTGCCACCTGCTGTTGTCCAGCTGAGCACCAAGAAGGATAGACTTTATCGTCTCTTGCATCGTGCAATTTTTTCTTTCTGCCACCCCGTTCTTCTGCTCCGTGTAGGCTGTTGAGAACTATTGCATGATCCCCATGTCTTCCAAGCAAGACATGAAGTCAGCACTCATGTACTCGCTAGCACCATCCAAGCACAATACTTGTAGCTTGCAGTTGCTCTGCCTTTATGCCATGCCTTGCCACTTGAAGAAGTAGGTAGGAGCCTCCTCTCTTGTGCAGAGAGGATAGCTCCACACAAACCTCATCCCGTCATCAACAAACAGCAAGAAGTATTGATGACTGCTGCTGACTATGACCGTTGGTAATGGTCCGCAGATGTCTGTGTGGACTAACTTTTGTTTTTGGTTGATTTCACACTAAGAGGCAGGAGGAAACATCTGGCGAGGTAAATTTTCTCGAACGCACTCCTCATACGACAGCGCTTCGTCCTTGTTGTCCTTGATGTCAAGGCCACTGACCTGTTCTTTCTTGTGCATCGCTTGTACGAGCTGGTTGTTGACGTGGCCAAAACACTTGTGCCACGAGGAAATATCTGCACCAAGTTGTTGTACGAGACTTGCCGCTGCAAAGGAAGACTCGGAGTGATTTTGAGCTGGTGGGCTGAAGTCCAGCTCGATCATTCCATGTGGTAGGAGTTGTCCTTCAGTGAAGGTCTCCCCCTCACGACTCTTTAATGTGACGTGCTGCCCACTGCTGATAATGCGTGCACCTCTCTTCATCAATTGTCCGAGAGAAAGAAGGTTCACAGAAATTCCTGGTACGTAGAGCACGTCGCCAAATTTGACTTGGGCAACTTCATACCCAGTCACTGTCATCTTCGCTTTCCCCAGCACATGCACTTGCTTGTTGTTAGCCACGGTGACAAAGCCTTTAGAGTAGGGTAGGAGTTTGTGGAGGCACTCCTTGTCGAATGTGATGTGTGAGGTGCACCCACTGTCAAGATGCCACACGTAAGGAGAATGCATGAGGGTGTCGCTTTGAGTACTTGACAACTGAAAAACTGACACCGTGTAGTTGTACTCCTTCTCGTTTCCTCCCTCTTGCTTTTCAGATCCTTGCTTGTCAGCCTCCTTCTCGTTGCTTCCAGTAGTCTTTGATCTTGTGCCCCTTCTCCTTGCAATAAGTGCACTCAATCTTGTGCCCCAATCCTGGCTGCTCGCTGTACGAGCTGCATCTGCTCGGATTCGGGGAGGACTGGGCAAATGACTGGGACAACGCAGTGTTCCTTGTGGACTGGCTGTTTCACAAAGGCTGAGAAGACTTCACAACAGCGCTGACATCATGGTAAGTGGCGTTGGATAAGATGCACTCTTTGTCCTTGATTAGAAGCCCGTCGCGATGTTCGGTGAGCAGCATCTTGCAGACGTAGGCCTCGGTCAGCTCTGCTTCCTGCTTGAACTTCAACACTTTGTGAACATCGTCCCAGTCTCCAGTCAGGCCGTCGAGGAGAAAGGTAATGAACATGGGTTCTGAAATGCGTGCGTCTGTCACTGCGAGCTGCGAGCTGGTCGCGTAGTGACTTCGCCTTGTTGATGTAGCTCTCCACGTTGTCGAAGCCGCTGAGGCTGATGTGTGAGAGCTCAGTCAGGAGATGAGAGTTGAAGGTTGAGTCGCCTGACATGTAGGTCCTCAACATGTAGGACTACGCATCTCTTGAATTCTGATTCCTCTGAGTCATCTTCATCAGCTCCTCTCCCTATTGCAACATCTAGTTCATGCCATTGTGCGAGCGCTTTGTCTCCCTCCTCACGGAGAGTGAGCCACTCTCCCTGTTTTGGAACGTTCTCAAGTTCGAGAAGCTCTCCCTTACTCATAGACCTTTCATGGAAATCGACGTCTTTGCTGCGGATGACCTTCTTGGCTCCTTGGTCCCACAGTCTATATGCTTTATGCGTGGTGTCATAACCGATAAAAATGCGCTTTTGTACTCTTACAAAAGCTTTCCAGGGCTCTTACCGGCCTGGACCTTGGCAAAACTGGTGCAACCAAACAATTTAAGATGGGAGACGACCGGCTTCCTACCTGACCATGGTTCTTGAGGCATATTCAGCTGCTATGTTTGCTTCTTCTCGCCTCTCCTTCACACAGCTGTTGCATGTGTGAGGTTCACGAGGTAGGTAGCTGTACGTGCTGCTTCAGCCCAGAACCTAGGAGGTAGCTTGGCCTAAAAAAGCATGCACCTTGTCATGCCCAAGAGGGTCTGGTTCATACTGTCTGCTACGCCGTTGCTTCGAGATGAGTAGGGGGTAGTTTTATGGTGTTCAATGCCTTACAACTTGAGCCACTCCCTGCAGGCTTCGTTCTCTCCCCCATTGTATGTCTTGAATGCCTTCACCTTCTTTGCACTCTGTCGCTCAACAATAGTGACAAAGGCTTGCAGATTCTCCTTCACCTCACTTTTCTTTTTGAGAAAGTATATCCAGACATTCCGGCTGTTTTCATCGATGCATGTGAGAATACATCTGCTGCCTCCATTTGACAGTATGTGAAAGGGACCACAAACATCAGAGTGGACAAGGTCAAGGCATGTGAGAGCATGAGTGCCATTGCGCTTGGAGGGTTTCCTTTTTGCCTCGCCTTGAAGGCATGGCTCACACATGATCTCGGCTCCCTTTGCCTCATGACCTAGCTCTATCCCACAAACTAGCTCCGCCTTTCCCATGAGCTCCAATGTACAATGAGCCACTTGTCCAAAGCGCCTGTGCCATAGGCTTGTGGAGGATGTGCACATGTTAAAATGAGCAACCCCTGTGGTTGCGTTTTCTTGCGATTTTGTTTCCCAACCGCTTGCTGCCAGTGCTTCCGCTACTCCAACATGTCCTTCCTCATCTGAATCTACATTGCCGCTCTCCTCCTCATCACTCTTGACCAAAGATTTAGCCCTCCAGGTTGTCGTTTTGGTCTACAAGACTTATAGTACATCAACGCGAGGAACGTGTGCGACAACCTTGTTGGTAGAGTAGGAGATGTTGATGTCCTTGGTAGGGAGTTTCACTACTTTCTCTACAAACATCACTGTCATGCCATGGTTAGTTATCTTAGAGACAGAGTGCAAGTTGGCTGTGAAGGAGGGCAAGTAGACCACTCCCTCTAGCTTGAGGTCAGAATCTCTACCCTTGACACCCACTATGACCAGCTTAACACCAATCCGCTCAGGTGTGTCAACCTTTCCCTTGGTGACTTTGAAGTTCTTGTTGCATGGAGCAAGAGAGATGAAGTTTCTCTTCTCGTAAGTGGTGTGCTCGTTTGTGCCTGAGTCAAGACCGCAGGTTCCTGGCCTAAGTATCTCCCTCCCTTTGTTGGAGGCACACGCAGCCATCAAGGTTGTGGGATCCTTCCCAGCATTTCCCGATCGCCATTCATCCTCATCTCCTCCTTCTCTCTTGGGTGCACCACACTCTCGAGCCCAGTGTCCCACTGCCCAACCTTGCCATAGTTATGGCAGTTTCTTTGGCATTTTGCACCCCTTCCACTGTTGCTACTGCTGTTTTTTCCCTTTTATCCTGAAGAGGAGGCATTGCGGAAGGTGCCCCTACTCCGTGAGGCAAAGGCAGCCATGTTTGATTCATTGCTGCTACGACGCATGGCTTTGTTCTGCACATAATCAGAGACGGTCGTGTAGGAAACTTGTGTTGAATGGTATGCACCTTGTCCACGGGCTAGCTGGCTGGTTGCACGGAAAGACAAGGCATGCACTCCTTTATGGAGTACGTCCCATTGGTCTGCTCTAAAATAGGTCAGGAATGCACTGCCCATAATGGGTATGTCCCCTGGAGATCATCATAGGAAACACAACATTGTGACCTAGTTGGGATAGGCCCCGGAGCTTATAAGTCGCAGGCTCAAATCCCGCGACGGCCGCATTGTTCTTTGTGGCCCAAAATGGGACAGGAAGATTCGAGGAAGCTAACTAGAACCTGGCTTGAGGATGACACTTCGGCGGTCTTAGGATGTGCCAAGTAGGAATATAGGCTGAGGTTGGTTCCTATGGAGCCACTATGAGCAGAAGCATTAGCAATGTTCTGCAAGTATAAATCCTATGCCCTGCATGCATCCATGTACAGATCTTGCCGTTAAGACTCCTCACAAAGTGTCCAACCAAGTGCTGCTCTCGGGGTTCGATGTGGTCATAATACTGTGGCCTCGGAACCGCGGTTCACAGCGATGTGGCATCGAGGTGGCACATCAATCATTTTCCCCAAAACATGCAGCGAGCTGCAGTTCACCGCCCACTTTTCTATTTTTCTCGGTCCGCAAGGCATGCGGGTGGATATTTGGAAGAGAGCGATTTCAACACCTCGTGTAGCCTCATCAACTGAAGGGCCTCGTGGAGCAGGATAGATTTTTCTTGTTTTCTATTCACTGGACTGTTCTTGTCCATGATGATATGGTGTGTTACGTAATCAGGTTCATTGGACATCTTAGGTGGCATGCAGAGATGACCAAGAACAATGAATCTTGTCATGTACGAGGCTACGGTGATGTACTTTTGTTGATGTATATGGTGATTAAACCCTGCAAAGTACTTTCAAACTAGCTTGGGTTTGGAGATAGAAATACACCACCATCAAAGGGTCCCCCCCCTCTTGCCAATCTCTATCGATGAGGACTCATCGATAGTTGGACCCATGACCACATACACCGTAATGTCGGGTCACACGTTGTCTCTTGCTTAGACGTTGCCTTGCGACACTTGGTCGCAAGGCGAGCACCATGCCGCCCCGCCGCCGACCATCAAGCTCCACCTCCTTTGCCGGCTCATCGAGCCTCTATGGCTCGGCCTCAACGTCGACAGTGCGGATCGTGCAGCCGGACTTCAACCCAGCACCAGTCAGTCAGCTGCATGGAGACTTTCTCACCCTGGCCCTCTTGCGGCACTGTCGCCCTGTACCGACGCCGTCCAAGAAGCCAGGGTTTGCCTGCGGGAGTTGTGGCTTCATCCAGAGCGGTACATGCAACATAATCCGTGGCCACTTTGGTGAGTGCAACGGGAATGTCCAGCAGTGCGAGCACTTGCCTCCACTAGCCCGTGATGTTCTCGGCCTTGCCCGTTCGCCCAGACCCCCTAGTGACTGGCCTCCAGCATGCCCACGACTGTACAATGGACTCGGTGACAGTTGGGGAACAACAGCAAAGCCAGTAGCGTGGGCTGCGCTGTTTGAGCGAAAGCAATGAGCAGATGCATTGGAGCATGCAGGTCTGCCAGTGGACAAGGATGACGATGAATGTACGCTGCGAGGACTCCCTCTAGTGGCCAATCCTCTTGATGCCCTACAGCAACAGCGGCAGCAGCAATAGCAGCAACAGCAGGCACTTGAGCGGCAGCAGGTGTTGCAGCAGTAGAATCTCCTCCAACAACAGATGCTTCAGCAGCAACAGCAGCAGCAGCAGCAGATGGATCAGCAGCATGCGACTCTTCTCCAGCCTTCGCTCTAGCCTGGACATCACCGCATATTTGACATCAACAGGGCAGGGGGCATGGTGCAGACCTCAATGCGCGGCCATTGTGACATTGCAGCCAACACAGCGTGCCAGATGACCATCTTGAAGCTGGCATGCTGTGCAGGTTTGCCTATTTCCTTCAACAGTGCAGGGCTTCTTCTGGAGGTTGTCCGCACTACCAAGCTGACCAACTCTGCCTTTGCTCTGCCCAGCCGCAACATTGTGGTGGGAAAGCTCCTGCCCCAGCTGGACCAGTAGCTAGAGGAGCTGGACTCCTCGTTACGTCAGGGTTGGGCCATCTATGGCATCACCTTGGCAGTCGATGAGTGGGCTGACATCCAGCAGTGGCCGATTTGTAATGCAATGGCTGCAAATGCAAAGGGCAGCTGCCACGTGTTCAGCAGGGATGCAAGTGGCTGCATCTGGAAAGCCGACCTCATTGTTGGAATGATCAAACAGGAGATAGAGGAGGTCGGGGTTGAGCATGCGGTGTCCGTGGTTTGTGACAACACTACCGTCAACAAGCGGGCGTTTGAGGATCTAAAGACCAGGTACCCAGGGGTGCTGTGAGCGGGCTGCTACGCCCACAATCTCGGCCTTGTCATGAAGGATTTGGCCAAAGGGGAGTGGGGTGCTTTGGTGCTGAGCCGTGCTAAGGTCATAAACTTCTTCAGGAACAACGACATGCCGAGGACGTGGTTGAAGCAACAGACTGGCAGCCTCGTCCTCATTGTACGCTGCGACACCCGCTTTGCCTCTGCACATGACTCTTTGCAGCGGCTCATCGATATGCAGCCCTTTCTGCTCATACTTCTCAATGCAATTTGCTGGACTGAGATGGACTCTCAACGAGACGACGCATTCAAGGCCCGCAAGAAGGAGGTTCGCAAAATCATATGCAGGCGTGTCTTTTGGCTGCAGGTCCAATAGTTCAGTGACCTCCTCTCTCCGCTTGTGGCATGCCTGCACATTGCAGACCAGCCAGGGGGCACCAGTGGCAAGATCTATGAGGGCCTTCTCGACTGCACTACGCGAGTCAAAGCCCTGGCCAAACCCCGTGACCGTAAACCTACACGTGTGGCTGTTCCTCATGTTAAGCAGGCTATGGAGCGCCTCAAGTATCGTTGGAGCAAAGACATGAACTGCCCCCTCTTTGAAACTGCCCCCTCTTTGAAACTGCCCGCCGTGTATACCCCATCCATTTCGAGAATGACTTGGGTGGGGATGTGAAGATGGTGCAGGCATGGTCGCAGGTGGCAGAGGTGCTGGTGCCGGTCCCAAAGCATAGTGAGCTGCAGAACAAGCTGGAGGCATTTCATCTCGGCCGCATGACTGTTGAAGTCATCCCAATGACCACCAAGCGCCTGAGTGATAAGGTGTGTGCAGTAGTGGCTCGTATGGTGGGCAAGGAGCTGGCGCCATACAAGTGGGCATCTCTTCACCTCGCCCACATGCCAGTACTGCACGCTCCGGCCATCAAACTACTCTCGTAGCCTTGCGCCAGCTCTGATTGCGAGCGCATCTTCTCCACCCATGAACTCATCGACACCGCCCGCCGGAACCGCCTCCACGTCTGGACCCTGGAGCTGCTTGTTCGTGTGAATGTGAGACTCCAAAAGCGCTACAAGGGCAGCAAGGCACGTTGCAGAAAGGATTGGATGAAGCCTGATGAATCTGACAGCGAGGAAGATGGTACAATTGTGGAGGAAGTGGAGAATGAGGATGAAGGAGAGGCCAAGGGAGAGAAGGAGATTGAGGAGAAGATGGAGGAAGAAGAAGAGGTGTATGTGGAGGGTGAGGATGAGGAAAGAGAGCAAGGACAGCAGCAGCAGGAGGAGTAACAACATTCTGGTGATGGTTGTCCATCCTTTGCCAGACTCGTGAGGACCTCAGAGGATGTGGAGGCGTTCAGTGGGGATGAGGGAGGTTCTGGAGGACCACATGATGTGGCTGCTGCTGCTGTTGCTGCTGCTGTTGCTGAAGCAGTCCAGGACACCAATGTAGATGGTAAATCAGATGAAGATGCTGAGGATGTTGCTGAGGTGAGTGAGGAGGAGGATGCCACACTAAGTCCAGATGCTACATTGGGAAGGAGGCGGGCTGCAACCACAACTAACGTTGTGGAGGAGGATGCCACACTTTGTCTAGGTACTGCACAGGGCAGGACTCGGGTAGTAGGTGGCGGCGCAGGCGGCAATGCTGATAAGAAGAAGAAGGGAGGCAGCAGTGCAAGTGTGATGAAGGCTGCTAAGGCAGGGGTGGGGGGAAAGGCAGGCAGTAACAATGCAGCTAGGAAGCTGGGGAAGCGTAAGGCAGCCGGGCATTAGATGGGTCATTCAACAATTGGGGGGGGGGGAGGGGTATGAGGGATAAAATCAATTAAATGGGTCATCTTGCAATTGGGGAGGAGGCTAGGGATAGAAGGGATACATTTGCTACTTATGTTGGTATCCCTGCACTTTCGATAGCAGACATTATTTTAGACTCAAACATTGCTGATTTCAGACTCAAATGCTGCTTCTCTGACTTGTCTTGCTCTCCTGAGTCCTTGCTGTTTGCTAGATTGCTAACCCATAGCCCACGTACAAATTGATGAACTGAGTGAATAACATAACAAAGGACAACATGGGCTCGAACTCAATGAATTTGAATGCTAGGAGACATTCCACATTATTGTGTTCATCAATGTACGTTGCTCTTCCTCTATTGCAACCGATGTGTCAATGGACTGAGGTGGCGATGGACCACCCCGATGTGCCAATGTGCACATCGATGTGCCGTGGTTCGAGGTGGGGAGAGCAACACTGGGGTAGACACTAAACACCTTCATGCGGACTTTGTGATGCTACAAGCCAAATGAACCTAAAGTGTGAATCCCTTGTTTGAGGGTGATACGTTATCTTGGTTGAAATACCAAGAGCAGTTGGCGGCCTCCCATGTCAGGACCCATTTTATAGACCGTTGCTATCCGGCGCATTGACAAAGGGTTATGGGCGCAAACTTCTGGTTCTAAGGCACGCTTCCAAGACCGCCTTGCGCATGGTCTTGCAAGGCACATACGTACAACATGTATACAAATATTAGACGGCTCCAATCTGCTCCATCAGTTCCATCGGCTTCTTGAGGCAGGGTGCGCGTATGTGGCAGACTAGGGGATGAGGAATAGCTCTGTCCATGTTGGAAAAGACCCTCAAACTCCAACGGGTAAAAGCTCTACCCCTTTAGAAGGTGGTACGACCCAAGTCTGTTTTTCTCACGACGGCACCATCGCCTTAGGAAATCATTGGCAGGAGGGGCATGCAACGGAACCAGCTATACCTTTGACAACGGTCGCAGTCAGTAGCCTTATCAGCCTCATTGGCCTCAATGCAGCAAAGTAGCAGTGAAGGAGAGAAGATGAGCAACCGTACAAAATGGCGGATCCGACTCAAGCCCGCTTTGAGGCGGGTATGTCCAAATTCACAGGGACAAGTTTTCCCTTGTGGAAATGGCAGTGTGAGATTGTCATGAACGTGCGTGGCTACCTTGACATCCTAAAAGGGACCGAGATAGCACCCGCCAATGCGACAGTTACCATGCATGCGGCTGACCTTGCTGCATGGACAATGAAGAACAACATGGATCTCGCCATACTTGTGACGTCCATCAAGGAGACTCAATACTCCCACATCACAAGATGCACGTTGGCTGCTGAGGCCTATGGAAAAATTCTCACGCGTGCATCAATCAAATACCCTAGTAAGCCGACTCTTCATCTTCCAAAGGTTGATGTTGATGAGGGTGAGCAAAGGAGAATCGATACTCGCATTTTTCCAATCGTGACACCGTGCTGCAAGAGGTCCAGTAAATGGAATGGAATCTCGACTCCAAGGTGCGTGCCATGATCCTCGTGATGGCGCTGTCAAAAAGTTGGGGGTTCTTGATCACCATATCTGGCGGTTGGAAGGAGGCAGATCTGACGTATGAGGCCGTCACCGAACACGTCCACAACGAGTCTTTGCAACGCAGTGGCAGTGAGGCAAACATCTCAGCCATGCCTCTCGCTTTGGTGGACAAAGTGCAAGCTCTTGCTCCATTCAAGGCAACAGTGGAAGTGGTGGCGGTGGAGGGAAAGATAATGGTGGCAGGAAGAGTTCAAAGAAGCCCGGCAACTGTCACAATTAAGGTAAAGCTAGGCACTGGGCTAAGGACTGCCGTAGTCCGAGGAAAGAAGGCGAGAACAAAGGTGGGGAGGCAAAGAAGGAGCTGGCCAACATGATAGCTGAAGGATTGCCCATGAAGGGGGCAACCCTCCTTGGGCCCCGGGCGCTTTCCCTTGACTCGGGCACCAACCACCACTCATCAAAAGAGAAGGGTCAATTTCTCTCCATGGCCAAATCTGACATGCGCATCAATTGTGGAAATGACGGCGTTGTCCAAGCCATGGGCAAAGGGGATAAGGTGATCATGTTCAACATGAACGGTATGGAGAAGGCAGTATCAGGCAGGCTTTTTGCCGCTAGTCTGCAAAGGGGCCAATCCACGGAGGAAGAGGGACTTTTGCAGACTGGGGTCCATGCAACGCACGCTGGCTCCCGCGGTAAGCGCGGTCGAGCATGGGGTGGCGCAGAATTTAGTGGCGGTGAAGGCGGGCCACCTGGCGGAAAGCTGTCACATGTTGACATTGTCATCTGCGGCAACCTCCCTACGGCTATCTCAAGCACTTGGATGAAGGGGCAATCACGCAAAGGACCAGCATGAGGGGGAGCGCGACAACAGTGAAAGAGGCGGGAAGAAGTGGCGGGAGGATCCGCGGTGGGAAAGGAACAAGGTTCGAACCATAGGACGACGCGCAATCACAGGGCTAATCAAGCAAAAGAGGCAGGATGGCGGACGGACGGAGCAATCGAGGGAGCAATAGTCAATCAACACTAGGGAAGGTGCGCTAATCAAGGAGAAGCACCTAGAGGACGCACCGCAGCATACAAAGATTCAAGGAAGAACACGAAATCCGCATGTATGAGCCGTGGATGTAGAAGAAGAACTTAGTAGGAGAAGAAAGAAGAAAGATGTTCCCTTGTGTGTTTGTGGACACGATCTGCGGTGCGTAGATGCACCGCGTGGAGTCCAAGTAGGAGGAAAAAGGACGTCATGTGAGGAACGAGACCCACGCTATGTGAACACATCTTGTAGAGTTCCGAGTAGAAAAGGCCTAGGTAGCAGTAGCAGAAGCTGGCTTTCCTGAATGAGAACTCCGCCTTCCATGTACTTTGTCTGTGAAGATCAAAGACATGTATCTGCTCTACTTGTCCACACATTGTCCCACTCCCCTGTCTTCTATTTCTCTTGGTGATCTTTCCGTGATCACCGGTGCCGTGCTCCCGAGGAAGCAAGCTCGGGGTGAAGTGCGCTACCGGCGGTACCCTTGCTTGGACACGGCCACGGAACGAGGTTTCGCGGAGAGGAGCTGAAGGCCACGAGATAGTGGGCCCGCGTGTGGCAAGAAGCAGACCGTGGAGTGCTTCCTGGTGGTGAGGTCCTCGCACGTGGTCTGTCTCTGGTCCTCAAAATCGTCTACGGGTTGAGAACATTTCCATAGGAGGAGTAGTCGTGGAAGGACCTAGGCAAGAGGATAGCTGTAGTAGAAGCTCATAGTCCGTGGGTAGCACGGAGCAAGACAAGCAAGACAAGTGCGGAGTAAGACCGGCGCAAAGCAACTCTAAGGCGAGGCAAAATTAGAGGTATCAGTGTCATGGTGGGGTGAGCGTGGATAGTTCCTTGCTCTTTGCTCAGCGAAACTGCACGTAACCTTCAAATCAGTCGTTGATGTCGGTGGCTAGCTTCATCCAACAAGACATTAGGCGACGGTACCAACTACAACAGCAACGGTGCTTCCTGCCACGTGGAGCGATCACCCACGCCGAGAGCTGGAACTCCTCCCCCGTACTGTCCCACACCCCAGTCAGCTATTCACCAGGCTTTGACCCGCTCACCCAGCACCGGAGGGTGACCGAGTGGCTAGAGCAGCTGCACTAGCGCCGCATCATGGATGCGGTGGGCGAGCGTGTGGAAATGGAGAGCGTCCACAGCCATGGCGGCCGCGGATACGTCTAGCCTCAGCAGGGTCACGAAGAACAAGAGGACATGGTTCGGGGATTGCAATGGTTATCCGACGCCCCGCCATCGCTGGAGGAGTCTTCCGCTGGTGGAGAGCTCAGGGCCTACTGCGGATTGGTCTACCAGCGTTGCGGCGGACAGGAGCCACCGGCAACTGTCAATCCGAAGCTAGAACACTCACAACCCCCGATGTATGTGCAACCCGGGTTGATGAATGCTGGGGAGTGAGGGACCCCGGAGCCATCTGCATCGGAAAAGCAACCGCCAATGACCCACTCGAAGCAGCATGTGGGAACCACGCCGGCGAGGTTTACGACCTCCACACTCGAGATGCTGCAGAGAGTGAACTAGCCACAGGAGTACACAAGGGCGGTGCAAGTGGGCGCAAAAATACAGCCCCTGGTGTTGGACGTGCAGTAGTCGCGGATGCACTCACCGCAATAGTTCACGGGGATCACGCAGGAGGGGACACCAGCATCCCCCTCGGTGTCAGGTTCCGCGCAGCCGCAGGTGAACTAACTGTACACGAACTAGACACGTCTGCCCGTGGGAATGCTGCCGGCGGGACGTGCGGCAAAACTCTCAACGACGGGGTTGCCAGAGCCGCTGGTGTACCTGCCACAACAGTTTGTTGGAGCTATCCAAGCAGGAGTAACGCCAAAGTCCTCTGCGTCAAAATAGACACACCAGCAGATGCGCCAATCTCAGCCGCACCCAGGGACTCCACAGGTGGGGATGATGACGCCACATCCCATGATCAGTGTACTGCAGGAGCAGCTGAACTCGTTTTAGGCGGTTGTGGGCGCCGTGCAGGCAGGAACCATGATGCCTCCCCCTACGCTAGGGGTGCAGCAGCCGATGCACCAGCCGTAACTGTATGTGGCAATGGCGCAGGCAGGAACGGCGGCGCATCACTCCGCGATGGCTTTGCAGACACATATGACCCAGTCTTTTGGGGGTACCATCCAAGGAGGGACCGCGGTTCAGCTTCCTCCGCTGGGGATCCAACAAATGATGCATCAGCAGCAGCAGTACGGAAGCATGACACAAGTGAGACCTATGATGCAACCCTCTGCAACACCCTCGCAACCATGGATAACCCAGCACCAGTAGCCGATAACCACTGAGCATGTGGGAATGACTCGGCCATCATTCTTGCCAAGCACGCACCCACACCCATACTTGGGAGTAGCACCTACATCCCAGCCATCTGTGCCAGCCTACCAGTAGCTCCACCCGCAGCAGCTAGTCGGAGCCATGCCAGCGGGAATGATCCTTCACACACCACCACCACCGCCACAACCTCAGCCGACAGCACAAAGCCACTCACATCCGATACCGCAGCAGATATCAGGGTCTCAGCACTCCGCTGGGAGAGCATCAGCCCAACCCTTACAGCCAAGGCCTATTGGATGCCGCAGCCGACGGCATCGCCGGCACTAGGGACTCAGGTCCCCCCCTGTGATGCCATTCTTCTCCATGCCCTACACCACCTCAACATCAATCGCTTCTTCCTGGTACATGCTTTCCCCACCCACGCAGCCAGGCCCTCACATCCCCACTGGGTAGCCGTCGATGCAGATTCACACCAGCTACTCCGCATCTCAACCTATTACCTCCCCACCTCCGCATTTTGTGACAGCATTGACAACTGACCACAGCACTGTGCCTCAGCTGCACTTTATTCGCTCTGAATCCGCGAATCTCCCACGGCTAGATTCCTTCAGGGTTGCCCCAGAGGAAGACCCCTGGATTTGGCTCAAACAAATCACCCTCTACGCCAGCATTGGCTGGATTCCACCCGACCTCTGCCTCGCCACCGCGGAACTCCACCTTCAGGGGGCTGCGGCAGACTGGTACAATGCCCGGGCACCCTTCCCATCCTTTGAAGACTTTGGCAACACCCTCATTAAGCACTTCAAGCCACTAACAAAGGAGGACCCTCTGAGGAAGATCAAAAAGGAGGTCATGCGTAAGGATGACGACATCTGCAGATTCCTGGACCAGCTCCTAACCTGGGCTTCAGTGGCCAAGAACCTGCAGGGAAAAGGCCTCCCATTGTGGGTCCTCCTGCAAAACCTCATCCGCGCACTCCCAGATGAGGTCAGTAGCCTCATGATCGGTGACCGCTACCATTCTCTCCAAGACGCGGCGCAGGATGCTAAGGCCATATCCACCCAACAGCGGGTTACGTGGCAGCATCAGGGCGGAGACACCTACGCACCCTCCTCCTCGCAGACTCAGCCTCCGCAGCAGAAGCCCAAGACCTGCTACACCTGCCAAAGCCTCGAACACATTACCCTTGACTGCCCTCGCCGTTGACAAGTGGCTCCGCGCCTTGATCTAGTCCACCAAGATCCCATGGTCCAACAGTGGTAGCAATACTACAACCAGCCATGGCCAGGTCAGTAGCACCAGCAGCAGCAGTACCCGCGCCCGCCCCCAACTAGCCAGCCTCAGTCAGGACAAGGGACTGGCCAAGGCCTTCTACCAAACCCACAGCCGATCCCGAACTCTGCGCATAGCGCACGCAATGTCAAGCTGGGTCTATCCATGGCTGACAACAAGATTACATAAGTACCTCATACCCCTGAGGAAGCGTAACTCATCACCCGTGCTCGCCAACACGGACTCCATGGATGGGGAATGCAAGAGGCATCGTAAGTGCAAAATGACCTGCGATGGCAGGCTGAAGCTGTTTAAGCGCGGTTGTAGGACGCCATTGCAGCCCATTATGTGCGCTCCGCTGAGAAGCCCCGCCCTGCGGATCCCCCGCGTACTGAAGGCCCAACAGCTACAGCACCCTCATCTGATGCCCGCACTACTCCCACAGCTACGAAAGACCCCACAGACCTAGTGGATAAGCTGTTCACCACCCCCATCACAACTGTGAACGTCTTTGATTTCCTCCGCATCCACCCTGAGCTTGCTCTGCGGATTAAAGAGGAATTCACCACGACCAATCACCGCCTCTAGACTGTCGGCATCTCCCTCAACTGCACCACACCGCCGCATGGCACTTTGAACACCCGTCAAGTTGTGCCAGAGACACCAGTAGGCCTGAACATAGCAGAATGGGACTGGGGATGGGTACCGCAACCCCTGGAACCACCCAGATGCGACGACTCTCACTACGAGGTTGCCTATTGTGTGGTTTGGATCTGTGGGCAGATATTCCTTGCCATCATCAACACTAGAGCAACCCACACTACGGTCGCCCTCCGCGTACTCCTCGTGGTCGGCTGGGTAGACCACGTCCTTCCTATGCGCTGGCTGTTTAGCAATTCGGCGAGGGGAATGGACTACGGGGACGGAGAAGTACAGGGGCTCCCAATGCAAGTGGGATCTCTCCACAAACCAGTGCATGTTCAGGTCACAAGGACCCGGACTTACAACATTATCCTGGGCATGGACTACCTTCTTCCGCGTCAGGTCAACCTCCTTCTTTCCCTTGGCGTCATGCAAATCACATCCGCAACCAGCACAAAGGAGTACGTCTTCTTCACAGTCGGAGACTGGGTAACCGTGCCCGTCACCGACGGTGAGCCCTTCTCCCTCCTTGACGCCGCACAAGAAGACTCGCACACCTGTTCCCAGCATGACCCGGTGCCCACGGAGGAAACACTCGACACGGAGCAAGTCCTGACCGCTTAATGGCATGAGCTTACCGCGGATGTTGCGGAACCAGGAGTGCGGAGGAACCTCCTTGGATTGTGGCAGACGGGAGAGCAGGTGTTTGGAAAAGGCCTTCTCCTGGACAACAAAGAAGAGTTTTACCCTATCCGTGCCCGGGCACAGCCGCCGCCCCCTCGCTGGAACCACATGCTGCATCCCCATCTTTCTCAACCACAAAAACAGGACTTCCGCGACCTCCTCCACTCCTTCTCTGATATGTTTGCTGGTTCTGTGACGGACCTTGGGGCAGTTGATACCTTTCTCGTCATCTCCACTAGGACAGCCGTCCCAACCAAGCACAAGGTCCGTCGTATACTCCCTAACCAGGAGCAGATCATCACGGAAGGTCTGGCGGAGTTGAAGGCACAAGGGGTGATCGTCCCCATCGTGAGCCCCTGGCGCGCCAACCTGGTCATCGTCGGCAAGCCTGATGGATCCAAGCGGTTTTGTGTCGACTTCCGCAATCTCAACCAAGTTACAGAAGAAGACGCATGTCCCATGCTGCTGATCGTTGACATCCAGGAACTTCAGCAAGGCCGCGAATGGTTTGCAAAGCTGGATGTCAAGGTAGCTTTCCATGCTGTCCCCATGCATCCAGATTCCATCGCCAAGACTGCCTTCGTAACACCGGAAGGACTCTACCCCTTCACACGCATGCCCTTTGGCCTCCGCAACGCCAACACGACCATCCAGTGTGTGATGGACTGCACACTCCGCGGCGTCCCCAATGTGAGCTGCTACATTGACGACATCATGGTTGCGGCCCACAGCTTTCCGGAGCTCTTCTCATCTCTCACCGCTGTCTTCTCCGCTCTCTGTGCTGCCAACCTCAAGCTGAAAGCCGCGAAGTGCTCCATCACTGTAGCATAAATGGAATTCGTGGGATTTTTCATGAGTGCTGATGGTGTTAAGACGGACCTTGAAAAGATTGCGGCGGTCCAAGAGTGGCGCCAACCTACAATTGCGGCGCAGGTCAAAATTTTGATCGGATTTGTCTCCTACCGCAAGTTTGTCCGCGACTACTCATGCATCATCCGCCCCCTACAGCAGCTCACCCATCAAGACATGCTCTTTGGCTAGACAATGGAGTGTGCTGTAGCTTGGGCAGAGATTAAGCATCGGCTGGTTACCGCGCCCATGTTGGAGTATCCTCACTTGAACCTACCTTTCTCTATTACCACCGACTGGTCGCGGGATGGACTCGGCGTAGTGTTGTTGTAGACAGTCGAAGAACTTGTCCAACAGGTGATCGCCTATGCAAGTCGAGCACTGATGGATGGTTAGCAAAGGTACCCACCAGTCAAGGGCGAGTGCCTGGCCTTTGGGCTTTCCAGAATATCCGTGATTACATCAAGAAAGGCAAGCCATTCACTGTCTTCACTGACCACCAGGCACTCCACTGGCTCCTCACCACTCAGAACTACGAGGGTATCTTGGCTAAGTGGGCTCTTCTCCTGCAAGGCTATAACATGAAAATGAAGAACCAGCCTGCTCTCGCCAACCGCAACGCTGACGCCCTCAGTCGCCTTCCCCGTGAGGCATGGCCAACCCCTGCGGATCGGCAGGAGGATCTTGTGGAGGAGCTACCCGCGCTTTCCCCTGCTGATGCCGACCCCCAGTGGGAGGGTGTTGCCTGAGAATTCACTGATGATGAGCGGGGCGTTGCACACCAGGTGTTGTCTGAGCTGGACTCCTCCATGGACCCGGATTCCGCGGAAACCCTTCTTGCCCTTCCCGTCGATAGCCTCCAGCTTGCCCGCCGGTACAACCCTACGATCTGCGGATGGACCCTAGAGGATATTGCCGCACACCTCCCCATGCGCTCTACTCTTCCGTAACCCCATCGTGTCTCCTCTGCTGCCCCGCCAATCGTCCATCCTCCACCAGCACCGACTGGCCACTCTGCCTCCCCTCTCCTGGACGACCGCCACCCCCTTCCCTTGGTTGACTTTCTCCTTCACTCTCCTGCGTCCACGGACCATCTCCATGCCCTCTTCTCCTCCATCAATCCCCCTCTCTCCTCCCTCGTTATCCGCCTCTCCTGTTCCCTCAACCACGACACCAGTATGTGCATGGTTGCCTAGGAGGTCCTCACAGCTTACTCCCGCATACGAACAGCCGCTGCTCGTGCACCGCGCACTTGGGCTCCCGCTCCCATGATTCCTGCACCACCCGCACACACTGAGATCCACGTGGCCTGGTGCCATGTCTGTGTGTGTGGCAGCAAGATTGTGGCGATTGTGGACATTGGTGCCACACACACCACCATCGCACTGCAGATGGTCAGCACCCTGAACACCCCCAATCTCCTAGAACCCACCCGACTCCGCTTCTCCATCTCAACTGGCGCTATCAATGCACCCATTGGTCAAATCGCGGCCCTCCCCATGCAAATGGCAAATGTTCATGCGCCACACATAGTTCAGGTATGCGACGTGCGGACATACGACATGCTCCTAGCGGCGGACTGGCTCGCGCCGCGCCAAGCGGATGTATTGCTGGGCGCCGGCGTCCTCACTCTCATTTCTGCTTCTGGCGTTCGTTCCTTTACTCTGCTTTTTACTTTGCCCCGACCACTCCCACTCCCTTCTCCCATGGTTACTGAGCCGGCCGGCACCGGCGCTCGAATCACCCGCCGCCTCACACGCAGCTCTGGTTTGAACTGTGGAGAAGCCTCACAAATGGCTCGCCCTTCTGGCGTGGAGACCGCGCCTTTAACAAGGGGGGGTGGCCCCTCAAGACGACAACTGTAGAGAAACCCCGCGGGACGAGCCGCGGCACCTGCTGCCACTGTAGGACGTTCCGCAGCACACAGGACGACACCCCCTGTAGCAGCTGCTGCAGCCTCGCTGAGACCTGCCCCCATAGCACCAATGCTAGGACAACCCTCTACAAACGCGGAATCATCAGCAGCTGCACCCCCAGCGGCAGCAGCCGTGCCAACGGCACCAACCGGCATACCACCACCACCTGCCTCCTCCGCACCCACCACGTACTCGTATCCTCCACCAACCTCGAGAGGCAGCCCAGCCCAGGAAGCAGCGCACCCTTTGCTCAGCGCATGAATAGTGATGAAGGGCGCGCGGACCAATCTCGATGAGGAGAGCTCTGGGGACACCGGAGATCAACCCAAGGCTTCTCACCTGCTGGACGTGGTCAACAGTGTCATCTTGTACCTACACACCGAGCTCCTAGTGGTGATCCGCGCGAAACTGGCGGAGTTGTTCTTCGGGCGAGCCTGGCAGGTGGTCCTGAAGGGCGCGGCCAAAGGTGCCATGACCCTCGGGTAGCATGGGCGACAAGTGTAGCTGCTGGAAACAGCAGGCGCGGAGCGTCTCATTGCGGCGCTACACGACGTCATGAACCTCCACCCAGAGCGAGCGCGCAAAATGATGGGCGTGGCAGAATTCCTTGACACGGACCGGTCGGACCTCTCTGTGGGAGCCGCCTGCCAGTGGTGGATCAAGGTGCGCCGGGACCAGAAGCAAGATCCCACGCAACGATATGTGTACCTCCTCCAGGAGCGAGCCCGGGCCCTTACTATCTACCACGCCCACCAGATGCTAGCAGGGGCGGCGGAGGCCCCGGGTAGGAAATCCGCGGTGGATGAGTGGAGGTGGGGTAACCCCCTCCGCCTCACCTTCCCTAGGTGGGGAACGTACTACATGCCCTAGGAGATTGCACACATCACCGCGGTAGAACGATGATGCGATGGCTGGCAGAAGGCCTTAAAAAAATGTTGGCGATTGTCACTTGAGGGTGTATCGCACACCCGGATCGAGGCCATAGTGGTGGAAGAACTATGGCCGGCGCTCCAACAAACGGGCCAGTTGCTGAGAGAGGAGGTGGTGCGGCACTGGGTCAAGGAAGCTGCGGAGGTGTGCAGGGAGGAAAAGAACCGAAGTGTCACTGAGGTGGAAGTGGCCCAGGAATACCTCCAGGACTCTCTCGAGCTCACATAGACACGAGAAAAACTGCAAGCAGTGTGGCAACAAGAGGAGGAGATGAAAGAAGCGGAAGCGACGACGGAAAGAGTAGCTGCAGAGCTTGTGGTAGAAGTGTAGACGATAGCAGAATGCAAGGCGGTGGTGGAGCAAGCAGCCGCGGAAGCGGTAACGGTGACAGAAGAGAAGGCGGCAGCTGAACGAGCGGCAGTAGAAGTAGCGACATAAGAGGAGAGGGCAGCGGCTGAACGAGCGGCAGCACAAGAGAGGGCGGCGGCTCAAGGAGCGGCAAGGGAAGTAGCGGCAAGAGAAGAGAAGGCGGCGGCTGAACGAGCGGCGGTAAGGGCAAAGGTGGCAGCAGCAGAGAAGGAAGTAGCTGAACGAGCGACAGCAGAAGTGGCGGCGGCAGCACCTAGACAGGTCACGGAGAGAAGGGCGGCGGAAGAACGGGCAGCAGCGGAGGCGGCAAAGGCGTTGGCAGCCAGAAAAGCTGCCGAGAGGGACACAATGGGGCTGGTGACGGCTGGGGGCACACCACTACGAGCGGCGGAGGGGCAGAAGGCCAAGAAGACAAAGAAGGAAGCATGAGGCAAGGTCATGACAGGGACAGTACTGCAGAGAAAGAGGCACGAGAGGATGCACCGCGACCTGCCACGTCGGTAGCCTCACTTGGCATGAAGGCGAGGCTCCATGCAGCAACGGCAGTGCTGACCAAAAGGGCAGCAAAATCCACTGCCACTAGCAAGCAAATCACCCCATCCTACGCTGCTTCTGTCAGCCGCATGGCCACCCCACACAAGGAGCAGGCCCCAGGTGGGCAGGCTCCATCTGCAGAGAATACACCGACGTCCCGCCAATGGGATCAAGGGAAGCAAGCGGCAGACGAGAGCACCGCTGGAGAACCCTCCGCCAAGCATAGGAAGTAGCACCTCCCGCCCAAAGGTACCCTTCCAAGCATAGACCAAGGACAGGTGGCTCAGGCCCAGCGGGGAGCCGCCTAGGCAGCAAAACTGCTCCTGGCGGTGTTTTGGAGAGTTCCTATGCCGGCTGACATGGTCCCGGCCCAGCTCCGGTCCATCCTGGAGGGAGTTAACGCAACAGCTCTGCACGAAGGGGAACCAAGGGAGGCCGCCGCAGGTGCAGCAGCCAAGAGGAAGACAGGCGCGGTAGTGCTCTTAGAACTCAGCAAGTCACCACAGGAAGACGATGAGGATCGGCCCATCGTGGAGGGGCAAGCTTTGCTATGACTCTCTGAGGCTATGGCACGGCGTGACAAGAAACGGAGGTGATTAAAATCCGCAACGGACGGGGGAGACAACACGGTGGGCCGCCAGAGGCACACCTGCGGGGCCAAGGGGATAAGGGGGAGCTGCGTGCGGTGGGAATCCTCTGTCTCTTCCCAGCACCAGACAGCTGGGACAAGGATCTTCCTATGTATAACAAGGAGAACCGCCGACAATTGCACGTGATGAAGACGGAGCAGGATGCAAGGCGGGCGCGAGGGCTGCCAGGAAGGAACCAGAGACGAAAAGAAAGCCAGGGGAAGCTACCGCAGAGGAGGGAAAGACGAAGGGGCTAGTGGAAACGCAGGAGAGGCGGATCTGGCAGACGGCTCAAGTCCTCCTCCACGCCAGCACCTGGGAGCAGCAAAAGGTGGAAGCGCGGAAGGTGTATGAGGCCTTGGAGAAGAAGCTCGGAGTGGAATTTGACAGGCAGAAAGAGGATGACCTCGCACGCTTCTACGAGCATTACGCCTAGGAGGGTGGGCACCTCTGGCGGGTCACATCGCGGATCCTGTGGGTGCCTCTGTCCACTATGCAGAAGGCGGTGGACAAGGCCCATCACCGCCACCACCACTCTGATGTACAGGCACTTAAGGATAGCCTGACTCACATCCTACATGTGACAAATCTCGCGGCACTAGTTAAAGAGGTGGTACAACAGTGCGTCCCCCTGCGAGCGGAGCCAGAAAATCACTCCGCGGGATATGACGCTCTTCCAACCCTCCCCCATTGGTGAACCCCTGGAGCGAGTCATCATCGACTTCCACGGGCCACAGGCTTGCCGCATCCAAGGGAACAAGTACTGGGTCGCTGCTGTGGACCACTTCACAAAATACTTGTTGGTTCGCGCAGTACACGACAAGTCCTCTACCCAGGCTACACGCTTCATCCGGGAGGAGATCTTCTATCGGTTTGGTGGGTGAAGTGTGGTGCACAGCGATAAAGGCACCAAGTTCATGGGGGCGTTCTGCGACGAGCTCGCCATGTGGGACGCGCAGCATGTACACTCCGGGTGGTACCACCTCGAGTCCCAGGGTCAGGTGGAAAGGGTGCACGACATCCTGGAGTGGGCGGTGGCGACGACGGACAACAATGACTGGGAGAAACCCTGAAGAAAACAACGCAATTCATTAACACAACACCCAGTCGCGCAACATCGTTCTCCCCGCACCTCCTCCTTTTTGGGCAACCTCCGTGCGCAGCCCTCGGCATGCCGTAGAAGCTGCTACGGCTACCACTGGATCCTAACAGAAAGCAGGATGGACGCTAGGAGGAAGAGCAGGAAGCAGCCAAGGACCAGGAGGTGTGTTGAAATTGTATGCACCTTGTCCACTGCCTAGCTGGCTAGCTACACATATAGACAAGGCATGCACTGCTCTATGGAGTATGTCCCCTTGGCCTGTTGTGAGATGGGCCAGGAATGCACTGCCCATAATGGGTATGTCCCCTGTGGCTCATCATAGGAACCATACCTTTTTGGCTTGGTTGAATAGGTGCCGGAGTCTCAAACAAAAGGTCGCGGGTTCAAACCCCGCGACGGCCGCAATTTTCTTTGTGGGAAAAACTGTGACAGGAAGCTTGTAGGAAGCTTACTAGAGCCTGCCTTGAGGATGACACTTGGCGGTCTAAGGACGCGCCAAGTAGGACTGTAAGTTGAGGTTGGCTCCAGTGGAGCCACTACAAACAGAAGCTTTAGCAAAGCTCTTCAAGTATAAAAGCCTATACCTTGCATGCATCCATTTACAGTTCTTGCCTTTGAGACTCCTCACAAAGTATCCAACCAAAGGTAGACACTAAAGACCAACATGCGGACTTCGTGAGGTTGCAAACCAAACGAACCTAAAGTGTGGATCCCTTGTTCGAGGGTGATATGTTATCTTGGTTGCAATACCAAGAGCGGTGGGCGGCCTCCCATGTTGGGACCCGTTTTCTAAACCGTTGCTATCCGGCGAATTGACAAAGGGTTATGGGCCCACACTTCTGGTTCGAAGGCACGCTTCCAAGACCGACTAGCGCGTGGTCTTGCAGAGCGCACAGGTACAACAGGGACATGACCATCAGATGGCTCCATCTGCTCCATTGGCTCCATCGGCTTCTTCAAGTAGGGTGCGCGCACGTAGCGTACTAGGGGACGAGGAACAGCTCTGTCCATGTTGGACACGACCCTCGAGCCCCAACGGGATTAAGCTCTACCCCTTTCTAGAAGGTGGTACGACCCCAAGTCCGTTCTCTCACAACGGCACCATCGCCTTAGGCGATCATCGGCGGGAGGGGTATGCAACGGAATAAACTACACCTTTTGAGAACAGTCGCAGTCAATAGCCTCATCAGCCTCATCGGCCTCAAAGAATCAGAGTAGCAGCGAAGCAGAGAAGACGAGCAACCGCAAGAAATGGCGGATCCGACTCCAGCCCGCCTTGAGGCGGGTATGTCCAAATTCATGGGGACAGGTTTTCCCTTGTGGAAATGGCAGTTTGAGATTGTCATGAACGTGCGTGGCTACCTCGACATCCTAAAAGGGACCGAGATAGCACCAGCCAATGCGACCGTGACAACACATGCGGCTGACCTTGCAGCATGGACGATGAAGAACAACATGGCTCTCGCCATGCTTGTGACGTCCATCAACGAGACTCAACACTCCCACATCACAGGATGCACGTTGGCTGCCGAGGCCTACGCAAAACTTGCACGCGTGCATCAATCGAACGCCCTAGCAAACCGATTCTTCATCTTCCAAAGGTTGATGTTGATGAGGGTGAGCGAAGGAGAATCGATACCCGCATTTTTGCAGTCGTTCGACGACGTGCCGCAAGAGGTCTAGCAAATGGAATGGAATCTCGACTCCAACATGCGTGCCATGATCCTTCTAATGGCGCTGCCAGAAAGCTGGGGGTCCTTGATCACCTTACTTGGCGGTTGGAAGGAGGCAGATCTGATGTATGAGGCTGTCGCCAAACACGTCCGCAACAAGTCCATGCGGCGTAGTGGCAGTGAGGAAAACATTTCAGCCTATGCATCTCGCTTCGGTGGACAAGGTGCAAGCTCTCGCTCCAGTCAAGGCAACAGCGGAAGGAGTGGTGCTGGAGGGAAAGGCAATGGTGGCGGGAAGAGTTCGAAGAAGCTCAGCAACTGTCACAACTGTGGCAAGGGTGGGCACTGGGCTAGGGACTGCCGTAGTCCCAAGAAAGAAGGCAGGAACAAAGGTGGAAAGGAGAAGAAGGAGCTCACCAACATGATGGCTAGGAGGCTGCCTATGAAGGGCACAGCGATCCTTAGGCCCGGGACATTTGCCCTTGACTCGGGCACCAACCACCACTCATCAAGAGAGAAGGGTGGATTTGTCTCCATTGTTGAATCTATCATGCGCATCAAGTGTGCAAACGGCGGTGTCGTCCAAGCCATGGGCGAAGGGGACAAGGTGATCACGTTCAACGTGAATGGTGCGGAGAAGGCAGTCAACCTTCAAAAGGTGGTGTACATGCCCTCCTTCGTAGCCAACTTGCTGTCCGTCTCACATATCACCGACAACAACATGACAGTCGTGTTCACCAACAAGGAAGCGGTGGCCTTTAAAAATGAGGACATCCAGATTTTGTACACCAAAGACGATCTCATGCTTCAAGTTCCAAGAGTCGACGGCCTCTATGTGCTTCAAACCAAAGTCACCAAGGCGTTGGATGAGGGACTTGCATGTGCCACCAAGATAGTGGCACCGGAGCCAAAGGATGCACCATCGGCGACCGCTGCGCCCGCCACATCAACCAAGGACACTGATGCTGAGCTCTGGCACCGGCGATTTGGCCATGTGGCCAACAGCACGCTGCAAAAGATGCAGGAGCAAGAGGTAGTCCGCGGAATGGAAGGGTGCACCATGAAGCATGGCGAAGGGTGTACATTGTGTGAACCATGCCTCCAAGCGAAGGCAAAGAAGAAGCCGTTTGGGAGAGGAGGTCAACGAGCAGAGCATGTCTTGGAGCTCATACACAATGACGTGTGTGGACCCTTCCGCACACCGTCTAA
>SZWC01000543.1:35650-52522 GCA_023375785.1 Penium margaritaceum
GCGGGTTCAAACCCCGCGACGGCCGCAATTTTCTTTGTGGCCAAAACTGGGACAGGAAGCTTCTAGGAAGCTTACTAGAGCCTGCCTTGAGGATGACACTTGGCGGTCTAAGGACGCGCCAAGTAGGACTGTAGGTTGAGGTTGGCTCTAGTGGAGCCACTACAAGCAGAAGCTTTAGCAAAGCTCTTCAAGCATAAAAGCCTGTACCTTGCATGCATCCATTTACAGTTCTTGCCTTTGAGACTCCTCACAGAGTGTCCAACCAAAGGTAGACACTAAAGACCAACATGCGGACTTCGTGAGGTTGCAAACCAAACGAACCTAAAGTGTGGATCCCTCGTTCGAGGGTGATATGTTATCTTGGTTGCAATACCAAGAGCGGTTGGCAGCCTCCCATGTCGAGACCCGTTTTCTAGACCGTTGCTATCCGGCGCATTCACAAGGTGCAGGAGTGGTTCTGAGAGCGCTGCCAAAGAACAAACGTGGTGCAAGCGGAAGCGAGGCTGCGGGGCTTTGTCTCGGCCTGGCGCGGATGCTATGCCGCCAACCGTCGGCTCAACTATGACTCGATTGAGGAGGGAAATGTGGTGTATCTTTGCCCTTTCCCAGGCGCGGGGCATGAGGCTGGGGAAGCACGAGAAGTGTACCGTGTGGCCAGCGTGGATGCTAGACATGTCTGGGTCGAGGGGCCGGACGGGTTCAGCAACCGCAACTATCATGCCACCGAGTTTGTGCTGCTACCCTCGACCTGGAAAACGCACATCCGTGGAACTAGACGACGCCTCCTACCACTCACGGAACGCAAGGGGTGGATAGGTTGGAGAGTGGAGGAGGTGTTGGACCAATGCGAGGCACAAGTGACGGAGCAGGAGCATGAGTGGAGCCACGAGCCATGGGCAGCTGAGCCGAAGGAGGGCTTTGATGTGCAGGAAGTGTCTGCGGGCAAAGTACAGGCGGAGCAACAACGGTGAAGAAAAGAATGCGGGGGCCCAGGACAAGAGCAGTAGGAGCAGCAAGAGCAGCAGTAGGCGGCCACTGGAGAGGAAACCCCAAGAGCACCCGTCACCACTCCGCGGAGAAGCACGCCCATGAGCCCTCGCGAGCTGGCCACCTACATGGGCCCGTGTGTGTGGTGTGGGGAAAATCTCCCTGCGGAGCCACTCCAGAAGGTTGTGTGCCGCATATGTGGCAATCTAGCACATCAGTATGCAGCACGAGCCACAAAGACCTACATCAGGCTGAACCGCACTTGCCTACGGTGCGTGAGCCAGGCCAGGGAGGAGCAGGAGGCGGAGAAGAAGAAGGAAGAGAGGAGAGCAGGCCCAGGCCTGGGAGGAGGGCAGGCGCACGGAAGATGGGACCCGGAGGTAGGGGATGAGGAAGAAGAGGAAGAGGAGGAGGAGGAGGAGCAGGCAAGAGCGCGACAAGGTCCGCGCATGGTCCCTGGGGCCACAATGCAACAGTGGAAGGCAGAGGGTTGACTGGCGAATGTAGAATGAGCACAAAAGGAGAGGGAGGACACGATGTGTGCCCAATGTGGGCACTACTGGGGAGTGATGGTGAAAGATTGCGGATGCTGCTTCCGCAAAATATGGGAAAGTTTCCTGGAACAACCACGGGACAAGGAAGGAGGTCGGAGCGGATCCAAGGTGTGTGGGAAGTGCAGCCAAATCATAGAGATGCAGTACGGAGTTCAAAAACCACCCCAGATAAACAAAGAAGGGGAGGAGGTGGATTGAGAGGATGAGGAAGAGTAGGATTCGCCAGAGGAGGTGCCGCATACCACAAACTGTCCCACCTGTGTCAAAGTCGTGCGCGAGGGACGAAGTTGCTTTGCCTACGGTAGGACCGCCCACAAGGCTTGTCTAGTCCTGGGCAACTTCCCTTGGACGGGCCACTATCATGGGTGTGTGGGCGACGTACTCATGGAGGAGGACTGCGTGTTCCTATACGACAAGGACACCATGGCGCCACTCTCCAAAGGATGCGAGGCAGATCTAGAGGGTTTCGGCAAGGCATGCAGGATGTGCAAGAAGATGTGTCACCTGCGGTGTGGAGGATGAGGGAAAGAGGGGATCTAGACCTGCCATCGCTGTCAGGCCAAGCCACGGAAGGGCAAGTGGAAGGTCCCTAACCAGCATCGCCTCTACAGTGGGGACGGTTGCATGGGCCAGCTGAGTGGGACGATCTACAGATGCCAGCACTGTGGACAGTTCGCCCATGTGGCGTGTGCCGTGGAGATGGGACGGAGTGAGGACGGAAAGCCGATCTACCGGTGCTCAAGCTGCAGAGCCTACGAACGAGCACCATACTACGCTTCATGCAATAAGCCCATGGGTACAAAAGCACCTACGATTGAAGCGCAGTGCGAGGGGTGTAGGCTCTTTGTTCACAGCAGATGCGCGGAGAAGTATCAGCGAGAGGGAGGAGAAGTGGAGGCGTACTGCTGACCATGCCAGAACCAGAACCGCCCAGACCTCGCAAAAAGTTCAGAATCCTGCCACGCTGAGGGACTCTGGGACAGAGTCTAGCAAAAGGGGGCGTTGGGGACATCAGTGTCAGGCAGGCTTTTGCCGCTAGTCCACGGAGGGGCCAATCCGCGGAGGAAGAGGGACTTTTGCGGACTGGGGTCCACGCAACACACGTTGGCTCCCGCGATAAGCGCGGTCGAGCATGGGGTGGCGCGGAATCTAGTGGTTGTGAAGGCGGGCCACCTAGTAGAAAGCTGCTGTAGGTTGACATTATCATCTGCGGTAACCTCTTCACGGCTATCTCAAGCGCTTGGACAAAGGGGCGATTGCGCAAAGGACCAACATGAGGGGGAGCGCGGCAGTAGTGAAAGAGGCGAGAAGAAGTGGTGGGAGGATCCGCGGTAAAAAAGGAACAAGGTTTTGAATCGCAGGAAGACGCGCAGTCACGAGGTTAATCAAGCGGAAGAGGCAAGACGATAGACAGGTGGAGCAATCAAGGGAGAAACAGCCAATCAACACTAGGGACGGTGCGCCAATCAAGGAAAAGCACCTGGAGGACGCACCGTGGCAGACGAAGATTCAAGGAAGAACACAAAATCCGCGTGCACGAGCCGCAGATGTAGAAGAAGAACTCAGTAGGAGAAGAAAGAAGAAAGATGTTCCCTTCTGTGTTTGCGGACAAGACCCGCGGTGCATAGATGCACCGCGTGGACTCCAAGTAGGAGGAAAAAGGATGTCATGTGAGGAACGGGACCCACACTATGTGAACACGTCGTGCGGAGTTCCGAGTAGAAAAGGCCTAGGTAGCAGTAGCAGAAGCTTGCTCTCCTAAATGAGAATTCCGCCTTCCATGTACTGTTTCCCTGATTATCAAAGACATTTGTCTGCTCTACTTGTGCACACATCGCCGTACTCCCCTGCCTTCTATTGTTCTTGGTGATCTGTTCGCAATCACCGGTGCCATGCTCCCGAGGAACCGAGCGTGGGATGAAGTGCGCTGCCGGCGGTACCCTTGCTTGCACACGGCCACAGAACGAGGTTCCGTTGAGAGGAGCTGAAGGCCACGAGGTGGTGGGCTTGGGTGTGGCAAGAAGCGGTCTGCGGAGTGCTGCCTGTAGGTGAGGTCCTCGCACATGGTCTGTTTGTGGTCCGCGGAATCGTCTGCGGGTTGAGAACATTTCCATAGGAGGAGTAGTCGCGGAAGGACCTAGGCAAAGGATAGCTGCAATAGAAGCTCACAGTCCACGGATAGCGCGGAGCAAGACAAGCAAGACAAGCGTGGAGTAAGACCAGCATGGAGAAAATCTGAGGCATGGAATAATTGGAGGTATCAGGTGGTCAACCTTCAAAAGGTGGTGTACATGCCCTCCTTCACAACAAACATGCTTTCGGTCTCACAAATCATTGACAACAACATGACAGTGGTGCTCACCAACAAGGAAGCTATAACCCAAAAAATGAGAACATCAGAATTTTGTAGACTAAAGATGACCTCATGCTTCAAGTTCTAAGAGGCAACGACCTCTACGTGCTTCAAACCAAAGTCACCAAGATGTTGCATGAGGGACTGGCATGTGCCACCAAGAAAGTGGCACCGAAGCCAAAGGATGCACCACCGGCAACTGCTGCGGCCGCCAAATCAACCAAGGACGTAGAGGCTCAGCTATGGCACCGGCGATTTGGCCACGTGGCCAACAACATGCCACAGAAGATGTAGGAGCAAGAGGTAGTCTGCAGAATGGAAGGGTGCACCATGAAGCATGGAGAAGCGTGTAGGTTGTGTGAACCATGCCTCCAAGCAAAGGCACAAAAGAAGCCGTCTGGGAGAGGAGGGCAACGAGCAGAGAATGTCTTGGTCCTGATCCATAGTGACATGTGCAGTCCCTTTTGCACAAAGTCTAAGGGAGGAAGCAAGTATTTATGGACCTTCATCGACGATCACAGCCGCAAGTTCTGGATCTACTTCCTCGAGAAGCTCCTGGAGTTTGTCGCAATGATAGAGTGGCAAACGTCCAAGAAGACGCTCTGAAGTGACAACCGGGAGTACAAGGCATGCAAGTCTTGGCTCAAGCATCATGTGATCCGTCATGAGAAAACCACCCCTTACAACCCCCAAAGCAATGGCGTGGCCAAGAGGATGAACCAGACCCTACTCGGCATGGTGCGAAGCATGCTCTCGTTGCCAAGCTCCCACCTTGCTTTTGGGCTAAAACTGCAACAACGGCCTTCTTCCTCTTGAACCTCACACCAGAAACCGCCTTGAAAAAGCATGGAAAGCAGCAGGACAAGCAGATAAAGACCCCACAAGAAGCATGGTCGGGAAAAAAAACCCAATGTCTCTCATACTAAGGTGTTCGGGTCAACTGCATGGGTGAAGATCCAGTCAGGAGAAGGTGTAGGCAAGCTGGACGCACGTTCCAAAATGCGCTTCATGGTTGGGTACAACACGTCACACAAAACCTATCTGCTTTTGGACCACTTAGCAGGCAAGCTCTCAAGGAGCCACGACGCTGTGTTTGAAGAATGGACTCTTGGAAAGGGAGAGCTAATGGACCCAATCCTCGCTCCCAAGGCGGGAGAGTGGATAGTGTTGCTTGATTTTGGAGACCAAGCACCCAGCAACTGGCTCGGTTTGCCGACAGGTAGTGGGAATGGGAGAGTAGCTGCAAAGGATGATACAACATCTGAAATGGATGCGGATACGGAGGCATCCAGGGCTTCCGAGTCTGACTTGGAGTCTGACGACTCTTCTGACGACGATGACGACAATGACATACCGCCACCTGAGGAAGCACCAGCACCAAAGCAAAGAGCCGCACTAGCACCCTAGCGCAGTTTGTGACCATAGAAAGCACATTTGCAGCATGAGGACTATTGGACTGGCCTTAGCTGGTTGTCCATGGCTCAGGAAGAGCCATCCACACTGGTGGAGGCGATGAGTAGCCTGGATTCGGCCAAGTGGAAGGAGACAGTGGACAGTGAGCTCACATCCATTGCCAAGAACGGCACGTGGGTGCTAGTGAATAGACCCAACAAGGCCCATGTGGTGGGATCCAAGTGGGTCCACTGAGTGAAGAAGAAGAAAGACGGCAAAATCAAAAAGTTCAAGGCAAGGGTAGTGGCAAAGGGGTTCTCTCAACTCCCGGGCTTTGAGTACGACAAGACGTTTCCGCCTGTTATGACGTGTTCCTCCATCTGCTCTGTCCTTGCCATCGCAGCCATAAAGAACCTGGAGATACACCAGATAGACATCACAACAGCTTTCCTCTATGGGAAACTTAATAAGAAAGTGCTAATGGAGGTGCCCGAAGGAGTCAAAGCTCCCAAGGGCAAGGTGTGCAAGTGGGTGAAAGCGCTCTATGGGCTGAAACAGGCCCCAAGGATATGGTACAAAGAGATGGACAGTTTCATGACCGGTCTCTCCTTTGCGCATTGCCAAAATGATCCGAGCATGTACGTACGTGATGATGGGAGTGGGTTGATGCTTTGCATTGTTTGTGGATGATCTAATCATCTGCTCTTCTTTAGTCAAGCTGCTGGATGAGCTGAAGTCTGACCATAGCAAAAGATTCAAAATGAAGGACATGGGTCCTCTCGAGTACTACCTGGGGATCGCTATCCACCTCAACTGAGCAGTAGGAACCATCAAACTCAACCAAACCAAATAGATCGATGAGGTACTAAAGCGCTATCACATGGAAGACTACAAATCTGTCAGCACCCCAATGGCGACTGATGCAAAACTGAAGGCCTCAATGTTTCCAAGCAATGAAGGAGAACAAAAGGAGATGCAAGACATCCCCTACCAGTCCGTCGTGGGTAGCATCATGTAGACCATGGTAGGTACTCATCCGGACATATGCTATGCTGTGGGACAAGTGAGCATGTTTGTGGCCAATCCAGGGCCATAATACTGACAGGCAGTCAAGCGCATCTTGCGCTACCTATAGAAGTCACGTCACATGGGCCTCGTCCTTGGAGGCCAACAAGGTACGGAATCCCTCCGCTTGAAGTGCTACACCGACACCGAGTGGGAAGGAAATCTTGACGACCGGAAATCCACGTATTTGGCCCGTCCAAAATCAAGCGAGCGAGCCCTCCAGTGCTACGTAATGTGCACCCCGAGGTAGTACTCCAACTCCTCCATGTTTGACATGTGGAATATGCTGCTAAGTGGCTCTTTCACCTGCCATAGGCTTGGCAGGTCCATCAAGCACAAAATCAGGTCATCCACATAGAGTGGAACGATTTGATGGAGCTATTTTTTCGTACTGCATGCACACATTGTGATCTGAGTCACAGCACTTGAAGTCGGGTTGTGCCATGAAGTTGTCCATGTATTCGCACCGGTATCTGGGTGATTGTTTTAGCTCGTGTAAGGATTTCCGCCGCTTCCACACCTTGCCCTCCGGTGTCTCTAAACCCTTTGGCACCTCCATGTAGATCTCTTTATCTATGATGTACTTGAGGAAGGCCATCTTTACAGCCATTTAGTGGAGCTCCATGTCCTTCGCGACCGCCATTACAAGGATCGCCCGGATGCTTGTGAACTTGGTGAGAGGAGTGAATGTCTCATCATAGTGCTCGCCCTTATACTCTGCGTATCCCTTTGCCACCAGTCGTGCCTTATATTTTTCAACCACACATTCATTTGAGAACATGGTCTAAAAGATTCACTTTGAGCCAATAACCTTGGCATCTATCGGCTTGTCAACCAGCTCTCACGAATCATTTTCCATGATGGATGCCAGCTCTGATTTTATGGCAATGTCCCATTGATCCCCTTTGGGCCGCGGAAGAGCCTCTTCCATGGTAGTTGACTCCTTTGATGTAGCCCGCATGCACCGCATCATGTTGATCCTTTGACTGGTGCTTGCGTCAAAGTGTTTCCCCGCTTTTCACTGCCTCTCGCTGTGGCGTGGCAGTTTTGGTGGCGCATTGTCGCTTTGCTGCAATCCCTCCAACTCTGCCCGATCAGGTTAATCATCAATCGGATGACTCCCTGAGGATCTCTCCCGCTCTAGCAAAACATCAGCCAAACGGCCGGTGCATCCTATGAATTTTCCACTGACGTCCGATGCGCATTCTACTGAGAGTATGCACCTTGGCACCTTTGGTGCCTCATCCGCCGGATCCTTCAGGTGGATGTCTTCATTAGCTTGATCAACATCAGAGTCCTCTGTGTTGGCTGCCACCGCTGGTGCACCGTTGCGCTCTGATGTCACATCCTACCTACGGCATCCGCCGGTTGCTTCTTCACCGCGCCTACATCGTTGCTGCTAATGTAGATATCCTTCTCGTCAAACTTGACATCTTGGCTACAAATTATCCCCTCCTTGCATATTTCATAAATCCGGTACACCTTATGCACGCTCGCATAGCCAAGGAAGAGATATGAATCTGCCCGTTTCTCCTGCTTGCTATCGTGCCTCTATGCAGTCTGCACCATCGCGTAGGCTTTACACCTGAACACTTTGTGGTGTGCGACACTTGGCTTGCGCCTGCTCCAAACCTTTTGCGGTATCTTTCAGCTGCTCTTCTCCTTCAGCATTTCTATAGGAGTGAAGTTGATGTTGTAGCTCGCTGTGCGCATAGCTTCCGCCCACAAGCTTTGCGGCAATTCCACATCCACCAACATGGCCCATACCGTTTTCATTAGCATTAGGTTTGTCGGCCGAGTCATTCTATTTGACTAAGGTGTAATCTATGTTGTTTGTTCACATTTTACGCCTTGCTGCTTCATCCATCGGCTACAGCCCACGTACTCTCCGCCGTTGTCACTACATAGCGCTTTGACCTTCCGGCCAGTTTGTCTCTCCACCGTGACGACGTACTCCTTCAGTCGGTCTAGGACCTTGCCTTTTCGCTTCATGAAGTACACGTAGAGGTTTTTTCTCTAGACAATAATGAAGGTGATGAAGTAACGCGCTTTGCTCTTTGACACCATCTTGAATGGTTTGCACACGTCACTGTGCATGACCTCCACCAGGTTCGAGCCGCAATTTACGTTCTTGTTGAACGGTTTGCACCACGCCTTGCCCAAATACAAGGCTCACACTTTTTTTGCTTTACTGCATCCGTCACCTCTTCCGTACCGTCAATGACAAGGCCGCATACCAGCTCACGCATTGCCATCCCCTTTACGACTACAGGTAAGGAATACCCTAGTTGTCAGTGTCAGCTCGGGATCAACCACCCCTCCTTTGGCCTGGTTGACGGTGTGTTTACTGAATGTTAACATGTACAATTACTGGAAAAAAAAATTAAAACGTTTTATGTGAATATTCTTTCAGATTCTATGTTAAAACTTCAAATCAGTTACACATGGATGAATGACTAAATATTTTAATTTAAAAAAATTAGGAAAAATTCTATTATTTTTGCATTCATTGCCTTGGTGAGAAATAACAAAACTATTGAACAAATGTTTATTTTGATGATTTTAACACTAGCATCGATTAAACTTACTGTAGGCTTGGTTTTGAATTGAAAATGTTTGGGTCTACAACTTCAGTATTGAGGAGTTGTACACTTGACTTTCAACTTAAACATGATTAATGTTACTTGTTTGGTTACACACAAGTAACATTACTAGGGCTGATTTGGGATACTGCGCTTTGGCTGATGTAGCGGGAGCTACGGTGATCCGAATTGCACACGGTTTGGTGCGTTTGAGAGCTCATGACTAGCCCTAGTCCATGTTCAAAAACTAATGTAAAATTGCATTCTTCCCTTCGCAAAAGTGACTATCTCACATTTTTCTTCAGCTGCCAGAAGCATAGCGTGGGGCGACCAAAAAGCTCACGCTTAGACTCAGAACCACTCGCACAAAACATAGCCGTGAGCACAGAAGACCCATTGGGCCACGTTGGAACCACACCCCGGTTTTTGACACATTGAAGGAGAACGTCGGACTGTTGTTGTTGTTGTTGCTGTTGCTCTGATCTCATGGCAATTTCATGTAACCCGCTTGTCCTCTAGTTTCTGAATCATCCATCCATATGTGCACACATGAAGGAGCCATCAACAAGGAGAAAAGAAACTCCAGGAAATCCCGGAGTTGCTGTTCTCATGTTGATGGCTCCTTCATGTGTGCACATATGGATGGATGATTCAGAAACTAGAGGACAAGCTGAACCACCTAAACTGAATCTGGGTTTGGATGACAGCATTGCGTATTGGCTGGCGGTGACCAGTTCAAATCGCACAACCCACATCATGGCCGCGGTGCCTCTTGGGGATTTTAGCAGCAATTTTCTATGGTTCATTAGAGCCACGTGTGCTTCAAAACAGCTTCTTGTCACTTCACTGAAATCCAGGGTGCTTCGGGCTCCTTTCACTCATGCTTGTGCTGTGACAGTAACCGAGACACACTGATGCACTCCGAATGACATGGCGTGCATGATGGTGGTCAGAATTGCGATGAACTCTGTGCATTGGAAATCCTGTGAACAGCACTGGAGATTTTCTGATATGATCCTTGTCCAAATAATCAACCAAAGCGAATCCCCAGCTCCTTGTCATTTGGAAATTGCTGGTTTCTGCCCAAACTTTGCACACATAGCATACAGCGACTAGAAAGTCCACACTTTGTCCTAGATTGTTACAAAAACAAGCCGTGAACCTCACACCCTGCCAGGTCACGTTGACATAACTTTTCCAAGGAAAGGGTTATGGGTTCACAACCCTGAATGGTTCAAACAAGCTCACGGATTTCCCTGAGGATGAGAGGAGCATCTCAAACGACCTCATTATCAATGTTTGCCGACCCGGGTAGTAAAAGCACAATATGACGCAGTAGAACGTGTTATAGCTGATGCAAAAGAATGCAAGTGGCCCTGGATTTGGGTTATGGAGGTTGCAGTTTGAGATCCACCTAATGCACAAGAGGCTACTTGACCTGATGAGGGAAAACAGGTTTCTGACAAAGCAAAAGGGACAGATGCGGAAAATTTGGCCTTTGCAAAGACGAACGCGAAGGTGCTTATGTTGAGACTCAGTCGGGCCACTCCCAAATCTGTACAACAGCAGTTGAGGCATGGAAATGTTTTGCACCTTCCACCACTCTTGGTCGCTCGCGATCAGAATCTTTGTGATGAAGCAGCCCCTAACGGTGAGGATCAAGGAGGGAGAGGACATTCTTTCTGTAGAAAACGGAGTCGCTCACCTCGCTATGTAATGATGTGAGGTGGAAGGTTGACTCACAGCTGCAGGTGATGGCCCTTCTCATGGCTCTATCTCAAGTTTGAAGCCCTCTCAGAACTTTTGTAGGAGGATGGGTGGAGGACAAACTCAGCAATGGTGCATTTTATGAGCATATCCACAGCTAGACAAAGTGTTGCGGCAGCAGAGAGGCTTTGTCATCCGCATTTTCCCTGGTCACAAAGCTGCACAATGGCAGCTGCAAACCAGGTGGCGGCAAGGGCAGCTGCAAGCTTACTGTGATTACGGTGAGGGGGGCCACTGGTCCCGCAAGTGCCCTGAGGAGGCAAAGGCCAGCGGCAAGGATATCAAAGGCAGGAAGGCCCTCCTCAGTGACACCAAGAATCACAACCGCAAAAGGGCCAAAGCGCGGTGTCTGGATTCCAGCCTCAAGGAGCACAACCAAGTCAAGAAGGTGGCATTTTTCCGATACACCAAGTCTGCCAAGTTGATGGTGGCTGCCAAGGACAAGGTCAAGAAAGCGGCTGGCTAAGAAAAGGTTGTGCGAAAACATTGTAGCACGGGGCACATACTTGCGGATTTATTGACCAGGGCACAGCTTAAAGACCAGCATGCCATCAGCATGGAAGGCCTTGGGATTATGGACTATGACTGGCTCAAGATCTCTGTGGAAGATGATTGGGAGTGAGCAGGGATGCATCTGCACGACAGGTGCAAGGAGAGGTTGCCATATGTTGCTCCGTGTCATGTCCTGCAGTCACCATTTTCAGATCGATGGCTCTTGATCCTTGCAAAATGCATGTGTCCATGCATGGGTGGATATTAAAAAACCCATAGGAAGTGTTGGAACAGCTGCAAGTTGAATCATAGCAATTAGTTGAGAATCAAGGAAGTTATAGTCGGTGGGAGGTGGTACTAGGTGTCTGGATTTGGACACCAGCGTTGTGTACCGGCAGAAAAAAAAAAGATCCGGCAGTGACCAGTTTGAATGCAACCATACACACCATATCTGAGGTACCCCTTGAGGAATTCCAGCAGCAATATCCCATGGCTACTTTAAGCCATGTGTGCTTCTGAATGGTGGCTTGTTGTTGCATTGAGGTCCTAGGCGTTTCAGACTCCTGTCACACAAGTTGGTGTTGTGACTACAATTGAGACACATTAATGCACTCCAAATCGTGTAACCAGCGCTATGGTGGCCCATATTGCAAGAATTCTTGCGCATTGGAAAGCTTGTGAACATCTCTATGCCTTTGTTGACGTGGTTTTTTTCCAGATAATCAACCAAAATGTATCCCCAGTTCTTGAAAATTTGAGTATTGCTGATTTCCACCAGAACTTTGCTCACAGAGCGTGTAGCAACCAGAAAGCGCACATTGTGACTTGGACTGCTGTTAAAACAAGTTATGGATCTCATACCATGGTCAGGCTACATTGGAATAGCATTTCCAGCACTATTGCAGCACACCAATAACATCCCCATTGGTAATCAAGGCAACCATGTTGGGTTGTAGCAGCAGTGGCAGAAGAGCCAGCTGCAGCTGCCCTATTAGCAGCTGAACTATAAGCTACCATGAAACAGCTGCAGTGGTGGGAGAAAAAGCAGTAGAAATAGCCACCAAACCCAGTTGCAGAAGCATTTGCCACTGCACTGCTGAAATACTGGCACACTCTGAGAAGTTTGGGGTGGACCCAGCGTCATCCGCTTGCAAGAAGCATGAGTCCGTCCATTGTGCTAAGAGGCACTAGACCTCTGACCTAAGGTTTTCCTGTGTAACCTGGTTTGTGCTGCTTGTACTACCACAATGTCAGCCTGAAGCCGTAAGACATACAAATCACCCTAAACTAAGCTACAGTACAGCTTCCCGGGTTGGCGAGACAATAACTGGAGAGGCGTGCATGTTTGAAGAAGCACGTGCCACAATAGGCATGGACACTACCTTCTTTTGTAAGGTTGCTGCCTCTGTCATAGAGGCCACCACCTCTACTGCAGCCATGTTTGCAACAACAGCACATGTACCTCGTGCTCTGGCCACCACAACTTATGGTTGCACTATTGAGGCCTTAAATAAGGTAAAATTTGTGTTGGGGTCAATGGAATTTGCAGCTACAGACATAACAATGCAGTTGGCGGCGGCAACATCGGTGGTTGCCTCAGCTAGAGCTACAGCTGCTTCAACCACTGCCTAAGAAGATACATCCATATGGGTTCTAACAGCTGTTACTGTGACATCTGAAGTCTGATCTTGTTCAATCCCCAGCTCCTACATTGTAGTGGTGATGTCAGCTTCCACTGCCGTTCTATCATTGAGATTGTAATTGGGCAGGGGGTAGGGGGGGGGAGGTTGTTGACTGTTCCAGCCGCTTCTACATTTTCCACTCTTACAGCAGCAGGAGCCTCTGAAATTCCACCCCTCCAATGGATCACCTGTTGCCTTCTTGTGTACGCTAGTACACTGTACTTGTCTTGTTGCATCCATCTCTGCCTTGATTTCTCTGCCTTTTTCAGTAGGTCTAGGTTTGGGTTGTCGTCTAGCACAACAAAAATATTTCTTCATGCACTGTATCCTTTCCATTTCCATCTGGCTGGGAAAAACTCTATCCATGCACTGCTCTATGGAGTACATCCCCTTGGTCTGTTCTGAGATAGCCCACAAATGCACTACTCATAATGGATATGTCCCCTGGAAATCATTGTAGGAAACACACCTTTGTGGCCTAGTTGGCACAAGCGCCGGAGCTCATGGGTCACGGGTTCAAACCCCACGACGGCCACAGTTTTCTTTATGGCCCAGAATGGGACAGGAATCTTCTAGGAAGATTACTAGAGCCTGCCTTGAGGATGCCACTTCGCTGTCTTAGAATGCGCCAAGTAGGACTGTAGGTTGAGGTTGGCTCCAGTGGAGCCACTCTAAGCAGAAGCATTAGCAAAGCTCTGCAAGTATAAAAAGGCTATACCCTGCATGCATCCATTTACAGTTCTTGCCTTTGAGACTCCTCACAGAGTGGCAAACCAAGGGTAGACACTAAAGACCTTTACGCGGACTTTGTGAGGTTGCAAACTAAACAAACCTAGAGTGTGGATCCCTTGTTTGAGGGTGATATGTCATCTTAGTTGCAATACCAAGAGTGGTCGGCGGCCTCCCATGTAGGGACCCATTTTTTAGACCCTTGCTATCCGGCACATTGACAAAGGGTTATAGGCCCACACTTCTTTTTCTAAGGCAAGCTTCCAAGATCCACTCGTGCATGATCTTGCAGGGTGTATATGTACAACAAAGACACACAAATCCGACAGATCCATGTCATTCATCATTTCCATTGGCTTCTTCAGGTAGGGTGCGTGTATGTGGCAAATTAGGGGACAAGGAATAGCTGTGTCCATGCTAGAAAAGACCCTCGAGCCCCAACGAGATTAGGCTCTACCCCTTTAGAAGGTGGTATGACCCTGTGTCCATTTTTTCATGACGGCACCATCGCCTTAGGCAATCATCGGCAAGAGGGGTATGCAATGGAACCAACTGCACTGCACCTTTGACAACGGTCGCAGTCAACAACCTCAACAACCTCATTGGCCTCAACAAATTAGGGTAGCAATGAACATGAGAAGACGATCAACCTCCAAAAATGGCGGATCCGACTCAAGCTCGCCTCGAGGCGGGTATGTCCAAATTCACGGGGACAGGTGTTCCCTTATGGAAATGGCAGTTTGAGATTTTCATGAACGTGCGTGGCTATCTTGACATCCTAAAAAGGATAAAGACAGAACCCATTGATGCGACAATGGCTGCGCATGCGATTGACCTTGCAGCATGGACGACAAAGAACATGGCTCTCAGCATACTTGTGATGTCAATGAAGGAGAATTAACACTCCCACATCACAGGATGCATGTTGGCCGCCGAGGCCAATACAAAACTCTCACGGGTACATCAACCAAATACCCTAGTAATCAAATATTCATCTTCCAAAGGTTGATGCCGATGAAGGTGAGCGAAGGAGAAGCGTTACCTACATTTTTGCAGTCGTAAGATAATGTTGTACAAGAGGTCCAGCAAATGGAATGGAAACTCGACTCCAACATGCGTGCCATGATCCCTCTGATGGAGCTGTCAGAAAACTAGGGGTCCTTGATCACCGTATTTGGTGGTTGGAAGGAATTAGATCTGACGTATGAGGCTATTGCCGAACACGTCTGCAACGGGTCCATACAATGTAGTGGCAGTGAGACAAAAATTCAGCCCATGCCTCTCACTTTGGTACATAAGGTGTAAGCTCTACTCTGGTCAAGGCAACAGCGGTAGCAGTGGCAGTGGAGGGAAAGGCAATGGTGGTGAGAAGAGTTTTAAGAAGCCGAGAAACAGTCACAACTGTGGCAAGGCTGGGCCCTGGGCTAGGGACTGCCGTAGTCCCAAGAAAGAATACAGGAACAAGGGTGGGAAGGAGATGAATGAGCTCACCAATATGATGGCTAAAGGGTTTTCCATGAAGGGGGCAACGCTCCTTAGGCCCTGGGCATTCACCCTTGACTCGGGAATCAACCGCCTCTCTTTTAAAGAGAAAGAAAGATTTGTCTCCATGGCCAAATCTGACATACGCATCAAGTGTGCAAATGGGGGAAATTTCCAAGCCATGGCCGAAAGGCATGAGGTAATCACGTTCAATGTGAACTGTGCTGAGAAGAAGGTCAATCTTTAAAAGGTTGTCTACATGCCCTCTTTTGCAGAAAACCTGCTTTCACTCTCATAAATCAACAAAAACAACATGTGGTGTTCACCAACAAGGAAGCCGTGGCCCTAAAAAACAAGGACATCAAGCTTTTGTACACTGAAGACAACCTCATGCTTCAAGTTCCAAGAGTAAAAGGCCTCTACGGGCATCAAACCAAATTCACCAAGGCGTCAGATAAGGGACTAGTACGCTGCAGAAGATACAAGAGTAAGAGGTGGTCCGCGGGATAGAAGGGTGCATCATGAAGCATGGAAAAGGGTGTACATTATGTGAGCCATGCCTCCAAGCCAAGGCACAGAAGAAGCCATTTGGGAGAGGAGGTCAACGAAGGGAGAATGTCTTGCACCTGATCCACAATGACATGTTCAGACCCTTCCGTAGGACGTCCAATGGAGGAAGAAAGAAATTCCTATCCTTCATTGATGACCACGGCCTCAAGTTGTAGATCTAATTTCTCAAAACCAAGGGAGAGGTCAAGGGCAAGCTCCTTGAGTCCGTCGCCAGGGTAGAGCGACAAACGTCCAAAATGGTGAAGACGCTCCAAAGTGACAACGGGGGTGAGTACGAGGCATGCAAGCCTTGGCTCAAGCATCATGGCATCTGCCACAAGAAAAACACCTCTTACAACCCCCAACGCAACCGCTTGGCCGGGAGGATGAACCAGAACCTACTCAGCATGGTGCGAAGCCTTCTTTTTGACGCTAAGCTCCAACCTCGCGTTTGGGCTGAAGCAGCAACAACGGACTGCTACCTCTTGAACCTCACATCAGCAACTGCCTAGTAGAAACATGGGAAGGAGTAAGACAAGCAGCTAAAGATTCCACAGGAAGCATGGTCGGGAAATAGTCCCGAGGTTTCTCATCTGAAGGTTTTTAGGTGACCTACATGGGTGAAGATCCAATCAGGCAAATGTGGAGGCAACCTCAACGCACGTTCCAAGAAGGGCATCATGGTTGAGTATGAAACATCACACAAAGCCTACCTGCTTGGAGGCCAGGTGGCAGGCAAGCTCGTCAGGAGCCGAGATGTTGAGTTTGATGAACGCACCCTTGGAAAGGGAGAGATGCTGGACTCAATGAGTCAGGAGCCAGGAACATAAACGTTCCGCTCGACGGGACCATACGGCAACAAAGCGAGTGGGCGGTATGGGCGGCAGTTGACGCCCGTTGACAAACATGGTTGACGTGGACAGCCTTGACATGTTTGTCTTTTCCTTCCAGCAGTTGTTCGTCAAGATCCGAGGCGGAGTAGGCATGATTTTGAATGTTGTACATTGGCCGGTAGTGAGTCCTGTACACTTTTCCCCAAAAACAATTCGACATGATGACACTCAAGAGAGGCGGTTATGCCCTTAGTGTGAATTACGATGGCCATCTGCTGCATGAATCACATTGCCCTGATGTGAGCTACTTATGTTGTCTTTTGAACCTCATCTTTCCAACAAAAGGAGCGGCATAACAAAGGTTTGAGAACAATCCCCCCCCCCCCCCCCCCCCCCCCCCCCCCC
>SZWC01000543.1:52596-68936 GCA_023375785.1 Penium margaritaceum
CCCCCCCCCCCCCCCGCACGTCGCCGGCAAAGTCGACTTGGGCAAGCCTGTGCAGAACTTTCCACGGACACACAAGTGATTCCTTCTTTGCATATTGCTGTTGCTACCACGGTGAGCTCGGCAAAGCAATGGCACGTACGAGTGGAGGTGGGAAGTAAAATGCACCGTTACGACGTATAGGGCCTGACTAACCGTGGCCAAAAACTACCTCAAACCGGTGGTTGCTTTTGTAAACGATTCCAGTTTGTGACCGCTAAAGAACAATACTGTCATATACACAACACTGATTGCCAAACCACGGCGACCCCATAAACTTCAACGGGTGGACCCTTGTCAGGCGTACTTCGGCCGCGGCTCTGCAAGGAAGGCCAATCCGCGGAGGGAAGGTCTGGGTGACCTGAATTCCGCGCAAGGAACGCTGGCTCCCGCGGGTGCGGTTGAGTGTGGGATGGCGCGGAATCTAGGGACGGGGAAAATTGGCGGTCTCTCTACGGATATCTCAAGCGCTTGTGGCGGAAGCAAAAGATGCAGGAAGCGATGGCGGGGAAATCCGCGGCACAAAGGGAACAAGGACTGAACTGCAGTAAGAGATGCGCAGACACCGACAATGCGCAGGAAGAACATCGGAGGGATGGAGCAATCTGGGGAGTAACAACCAATCAACATGACGAGCGGGAGCAGTAATCATGGAGGAATCCCTGGAGTCGCACCGCGGAAGACGAAGATGCAAGGAAGAATACGAAGACCGCGCGAACGAGCCGCGGATGTAGAAGACAACTAGTAGGAGATGATGTGCTGGGTGTGTGTGGACGAGACCCGAGGTGCGTAGCCGCATCGCGAGGAAGTCCAAGTAGGAGGAAGAAGGATGCCACGAGAGGGATGAGACCGCTAGCGTGTAGGCATGCCATGCGGAGTCCCAAGTAGATAAGGCCAAGGTGGCAGTAGGACAGGCAGAGCTCAGTCTTGATTGCTGATGCATCAGTACTCCGGTGTCATGTACGCCGCCTTGGATTATCAAAGACATTTACCCACTCCTATTCCTTCACTCCACGCTCTGATCCTTTGCCTTCTATTGCCTCCGCTGTCTCATCCGCGGTCTCGGGGATGAAGTACGTGAAGAACCAAGCCCAGGGTGAGGTGAGCTGCCGGCGGTGCCCTTGCTTGCACACATCCGCGGAACCGGGTTCCGCGGAAAGGAGCCGGAGGCCACGAGGTGGCGGGCTTGCGTGTGGCAAGAAAGCGGACCGCGGAGTGTCATCTATCAGTAAGGCTCTTACACAAGCGTCCAGATCAGCAATCCGCAAAATTGTCTGTTGATCACGATTAGTGTCTGGAATCCGTAGCACATCAGGCCCTAGTGATAACTACATAAAGGATACTCAATCCACGGATAGCGTGGAGTGAGAGCAGCGCGGAGAAAATTGAGGCCGCGGCAAAACTGGGGATGTCAGTGTCATGGTGCAGTGAGCGTGGAGAGTTCCTTGCCCTTTTTTCAGCGGAACTACACGTGGCCTTCACATTAATCGTTGATGTCGGCAGCCAGCTACGTACATCGCGACATCGGGTGGCGGCAACAGCAGGAGTTGCCTGTGCGGTGCTTTCTGCCACGCTGGGCCGCCACTTCCACAGGCAGCCGGGACTCCTCGCCTGTACTATCCTGTGCCCCAGTCAGCTCCTCACCAAGCTCTGATCCGCTTGCTCAACACCGATGAGTGACCGAGTGGCTGGAGCAGCTGCACTGGCGTCGCATCATGGAAGCGTTGGGCGAACGCGTGGAGGTGGAGACCGTCCATTGCTCCGACAGCCGCGGATCCATCCAGTACCAGCAAGGACAGGAGGAGCAAGAGAAGGTACCACTGGGAGCACAGTGGTTCTCCGTTGCACCACCATCGTTGGAGGAATCCTCCGGTGGTGGGGGACTCGGCGCCTGTCGCGGATTGGTCTACCGGCGTCGTGGCGGGCAGCAACCGCTGATAGCTGGCAGCACAGCGGCACAACACGCACCTTCTCCAACGCAACCGCAGACTCTACTGCAGAACCTCGAGGAATCAGGAACCTCCGGGGTCCCAACGATGGACGAGCAGCAGTCGTCAATGCACCTGCAGCAGGTGGGATCACCGGACTCCGCGCTGGGGATACCATCAGGCACGAATATGCCGCAGCAGCTGGCAGGGATGGTTCCGGTGGACGTGTCAGCAGAATCACCCGTGACTGGCCTGCGGCAGCAGCAGATGGCCCCACCAACGCTCCACTCGGGGGACATACAGATGGGGATGCCGGTGCCCTCGCAAACACTAGGATCCGCGCAGCTGCCGGTGAATCAGCCTCCCGCGAGCCAGCCCTTCCCGCCTGCGGGAGCGACGACAGTAGAACCAGCCGCACCCTCCCACACGACGGGATTGCCACAGTCGCCGGTACACTCACTGCAGCAGCCCCTGGGAATTGGACAGGCAGGAATGCCACCACAGCTCTCCGCATTTGGACCAGCGCCGCAACAGATGACTCCTCTCCAGCCAAACGCGGGCATACCGCAAATGGGGATGCCCCCACACCATACCATACGAAGGGCACCACCACAACAGCAGATGCACCCATCCCAGATGATAATGAGCGTGACGCAGGAGGGAGCGATGCCACATCCGCCTGCGCTTGGACTGCATCAGCAAACTCAACAACCGTGGCAGCCCATACCGCAAGCAGGAGTGGCGGCACAACCTCCTGTGATGATGCCACAGCTGGGAATTCATGGTGGAGGTATCACTCACCAGGGAGCCATGGTTCAACCGCCGCCATTGATCTATCAGCAGCAAACGCTTTGGGGCGCGACACAGATGGGTACCATGACTCAGCCTTCCGCTACCACTCCACCCCTATGGATGACCGAGCACCAGCAGCCCATGGGTATGACGTAGGTGGGAACAATACCACACATACTCGGGCCCAACAGGCCGTCGCAGCCAACCATAATTGCTCATCAGCAGTTTCCCCACCAGCAGCTGGTTGGAGCAGTTGCCTACGGGTGTGGCCCTCCAAGCACCGCCACCCATGACTCAGCCATCGCCGACGATGTAGAGCCACCCGCGTTCGTCCCCACAACAGACACTTGTGGCTCATCACTCTGCTGGGTAAGGCTGCACACCAAATCCTAGGATCCGGGGATCTTATCCGGGAATCCGGATCCGGATCCGGATCCGGGGATCCGGATCCTTGATCAAGATTCGATCCGGGATCCGGGGATCTTTTAATCACATAAAAAGAGGGGAAAATGGGGTTAGGAGTAAGAAGTGTAAGGCATTATCCTTGCTCAGCCTACAGGATCCGGAAAAGATTCGGGGATCCATAGGATTCGGGGATCTTTTCTTGGATCCGAGGATCCAAATCCATCCTAGGATCCGGAACCGGGGATCAGGATCCAACCTGAGATCCGGGAATCTTACCCGGCGTGCACCCTTACTGCTGGGGCAATGGCGGCCCTGGTTGCCAACACTGGGCCAGTAGTTCCCCCTCACTGTGCGGCTGTGATTCCAGCCGGACAGACGTACTGGGTGCCCCCGACGACGGCGCCATTGACACATGGGACCTAAGTCCCGCCCCCTGGGATGACATTCTCCTCCATACCTTACACGGCCTCTGCAGCAGCACCCTCTTCCTGGTACATGCTTCCCCCACCCATGCAGCCACGTCTCCCCATGCCCGCGGGACAACACCAGATGCAGACCCTTTTTGATAGGATACTCCGCAGCCCCACCTGCGCTCCCGTTGCCATATGCTGTGAATGCATCGACGACTAACCGCAGTACCGTCCTGCAGCTGCAGTACATCCGTTGCGAGCCAGCAAATATTCCGCGGCTGGACTCCTTCAGGGGTGCCCCGGAAGAGGACCCTTGGATCCGGCTCAAACAAATCATACTATATGCTAGCATCGGCCGAATTCCGCTTGACCTCTGTCTTGCCACCGCTGAACTCCACCTCCAAGGGGCTACAGCTGACTGGTATAACACCCGCGCGCCTTTCCCATATTTCGAAGACTTTGGTAATGCCCTCATCGAGCGCTTCAAACACTCGACGAAGGAAGAAGCGCTGCGGAAGATCGAGGAGGTCATGCGCAAGGACGATGACATCAGCAGATTCTTGGACCAGTTCATGACCTGGGCTTCGGTGGCCAAAAACCCACAAGGGGAGGGCCTGTCGCTGTGGGTCCTGCTGCAGAATCTCATCCGCGCACTCCCGGGCAAGATTAGCAGCCTCATGATTGCTGATCGCCACCGTTCCCTCCAAGAGGCCGTGCAGGATGCTACCGCTATTTTCACCAAACAGCGGTCCACACGACAACACCAAGGCGGTGAGACCCATGCACCCCCCTCCTCGCACGCCCTGCCTCCGCAGTAGCAGAAGCCAAGGGCCTGCTACACCTGCCAGAGCCTAGAGCACATTTCCCGAGACTGCCCGCGTAAGCGATAAGCAGCTCCGCGCCCTGACCTAGCCTCTCTGGATCCTACGGTCCAGCAGTGGCACCAGTACTATAACCAGATGTGGCCAGGTCAACAGCAACAGCAGCAGCAGCAACAGCAGCCGCAGCAGCAGTAGCAATCGCACCCACCCCTTGGGCAGGATCAGGCGGCAAAGGGAACAGGCCAGAGTATCTTGCCGAACCCACCGCCAAACCCCGCGGCTGGTGCCCGCAATGTGAAACTGGGTTTGCCCATGGCGGAGGATGAAACCACAGAGGTGACTCCCACGCCCGAGGAAGCAGAACTCATTACACGAGCTCGACGGCTCAAGCTCCGCGGATGGGATCTACAAGAGGTAGCACAACTCCAGAGTGATCTGCGGCAAAGGGCAGTGGTCGCAGAGGCCCGGCTACAGGAGGCTGTCGCTGCCTGCTCTGTGTGATCCGCTGAGAAGCGCCATGTCGCGGATCCCACGCCTGAGGAGCACCTAGCTACTGCGACGACCCATCCGCTCCCCGGACTACTACCATTACTGCACCAGATTCCACGGATCCCGTGGAAAGGCTCTTCACCACTCCCATCGCCTCTGTGAACTTCTTCGACTTCCTCCGTCTCCATTTTGAGCTGGCACCGTGGCTCAAAGAAGAGTTCATAAGAGCCAATCATTGCCTCTAGACCATTGGCATCTCCCTCACGTGTACCACTCCGTACCACGGCACCCAGAACACCCAACGGGTCGTGTCGGGGACTTCACTGGGACTAACCACAGAAGAAGTGGAATGAGGATGGGCGCCACAGCCTCTGGAACCACCCCGCCGCAATGACCGCCACTACAAGGTCGCCTGCTGTGTGATCTGGATTTGTGGTTGCATGTTCCTTGCCATAATCGACACCGGTGCAACCCACACCACCGTGGCCCTCCGCGTCCTATGTCTAGTCGGATGGGCAGACCGTGTCCTTCCAACACGCCGGCTGTTCAGCAATTCCGCGAGAGGGATGGATTACGGGGATGGAGAAGTGTAGGGATTACCCTTGCGGGTGGGATCTCTTCATGAACCGATGGATGTCCAAGTCACACAGGCCCGGACCTACGACGTTCTCCTGGGTATGGACTATCTCCTTCCGCGGCAGGGCAACCTTTTGTTTTCCCTGGGCGTTATGCAGCTCACTTCCGCCACGGGTACAAAGGAGTACGCCCTCATCATGGTGGACGACCAAATAACGGTGCCAGTGACCGGCGGTGCGCCCTTCTCACTCTCATATGTGGCGCAGGAAGATTCACACAAACGATCTCAGCGCAGCCAAGCCCTAGCAGAGCTCGACCTTGACGCGGAGCAGGGTCTTGTCAACGAGTGGCGTGAACTCTCCGCGGATCATGCGGACCCAGGCGTGCGTACAAGTCTTCTTGGGCTGTGGCAGCAGAATGAACAGGTGTTTGGTCAGGGCCTTCCCCTAGATGACGACGAGGAATTCTACCCCATTCGTGACCAACTCCCATCTCCGCCCCCGCGGTGGGACAACATTCTGCACCCTCGTCTCTCTCCAGCTCAAAAGCAGGACTTCTGGGACTTGTTGGACTCCTTCGCCGATATCTTCGCTGGCTCCGCGACAGACCTTGGTGCCATCAACGCCTTTCACGTCATCAACACCGGAACAGCTGCCGCGATCAAACAAAAATTCTACCGGATCCTCCCTAATCAGGAGCAGATCATCAGCGAGGGCCTCACGGAATTGAAAGCGCAAGGTGTCATAGTCCCCATCGTCAGCCCCTGGGAAGCCAACTTAGTCATTGTTGGCAAGCCGGACGGATCCAAGCACTTCTGTGTCGACTTCCGCGATCTCAACCGAGTCACAAAGGAAGATGCGTACCTCATGCCGCTGATTGTCGACATCCAGGAGCGCCAGCAGGGATGCAGATGGTTCGCAAAGCTTGACGTTAAGGCAGCCTTCCATGCCGTCCCCATGCACCCGGACTCTATCGCTAAGACAGCCTTCGTCACCCCAGAAGGACTCTACGCCTTTACCCGCATGCCCTTTGGTCTCCGCAACGCTAGTGCCACGTTCCAACGTGTCATGGACTCCACCCTTTGCGGCATCCCTAACGTGAGCTGTTACATTGATGACATCATGGTTGCGGCCCACAGCTTCGCGGACCTCTTCTCCTCCCTCACCACCGTCTTCTCTGCCCTCCGTACTGCTAACCTCAAACTCAAAGCCGCCAAATGTTCCATCGGTGCCGCAAAGATGGAGTTCCTGGGGTTCGTCATGAGCGCCGATGGCATCAAGACGGATCCCGCAAAGATCACGGCTGTCCAAGAATGGCACCAACCCACTACGGCGGGACATATCAAAATCTTCCTTGGCTTTGTCTCCTTCTACCGCAAATTCGTCCACGATCACGCCCGCATCATCCGCCCACTAGAGCAATTGACCCATCAGGATATCCCATTTGAATGGACACCGGAATGCGCCGCTGCTTGGGCGGAGATCAAACATCGACTGGTCACTGCTCCCATGCTTGAGTTCCCTGATTTCAACCTCCCCTTCTCCATCACTACCGACTGGTCACGGGACGGCCTGGGCGCCGTCCCATCGCACTCAGTCCAGAAACCGGTCCTGCGGGTAATCGCATACACCAGCCGCGCCCTCACTGACGGTGAGCGGAACTACCCACCGGTGAAGGGCGAGTGCCTGGCTGTGCTGTGGGCCCTCCAACACTTCCTCGATTACATCAAGAACGGCAAGCCTTTCACGGTCCTCACGGACCATCAAGCGCTACAATGGCTCCTCACGACCCAAAATCACAAGGGAATCTTGGCCAAGTGGGCCCTTCTCCTGCAAGGCTATAACATGAAGATCAAGTACCAGCCCGCGCTTGCTAATCGCAATGCCGATGCTCTCAGCCGCCTTCCCCGCGCGGACTGGCCACACCCCGCGGATCCACATGACAAGCCCACGGATTCACCTCCTGCAGCTGTTCCTCCCTCAGCGGACGCCAAACCCCAGTGGGAAGGCGTCGCCCGTGAATTCACAGATGAGGAATCCACGGTCGCCCTCCAACTCCTGTCGGAACTGGATCCTGCTGAATGCTTGGGACCCGCGGAGACCCTTCCGGCCCTCCCTGCCACCGGCCTCCAGCTTGCCCGTCGCTTCAACCCTACAATCCGCGGCTGGACACTGGAAGAGATCGCGGCACATCTCCACCCTAGCTCTTACCTGCCGTGCTCGCACCGGAATACCCCTGCTGTGCCAGTCGCCATCTCCCTTCCGACGCTGCCTCCCACTCCCTCTACCTCCCCTCTCCTCGACATGCGTCACCCTCTTTCCCTCCTCGACTTCCTCCTTCATTCTCCTGCGTCTACGGAACGTCTCCAGACTCTATTCTCCTCCTCCAACCCCTCCCTCTCTCCCGTTGGCATCCGCCTCTCTGGCACCCTCAACCGCGACACGGGTGTCCGCATGGTGGCCCAGACCATCCTCATGGCACACTCCCGCGTCCGGGAGGATGCTGGCCGCGCGTCATGGGCATGGGTCCCTACTCCGCTGGTCCCGGGTCCACCGACACCCGCCGAAGTCCATGTGGCATGGTGATACGTCTGGGTGTGCGGCCGCAAGTTCGTGGCCATCGTGGACACCGGAGCCACACACACCACCATCACGCTACGGATGGTCCACACCTTGCACATCGACCATCTCATCGAACCCAGCCGGCTCCGCTTCTCCATCTCCACCGGAGCCATCGATGCCCCCATTGGCCAGATCGCGACCCTCCCCATACAAGTCGCCAATGTGCATGCACCGCATACCGTGCAGGTGTGCGATGTACACACATACCACATGCTCCTGGCAGCGGACTGGCTCGCGCCGCGCCAAGCAGATATATTGCTCGGCTTCGGCATTCTCAGCCTCATTTCAGTTTCCGGCGTTCGGTCGTTCACTCCACTTTTTACTTCACCTCGACCGCTTTCCGTTCCTTCCCCCATGGTTCTCTCGTCGCATCACAAGGAGCTTGGGGGCAAACCACGGCACAGCCTCTGCAATCGCTCGTACTTCCAGGGCGGGGTCCGCGCCTTCGAACAGGGGGGGTAATGGCACCAAGAGACGACACATCTGGCGACAGACCACGGACCGAGCCACAGCCGGAACAAGACATTCCGCACCACCTACGACAGCAGCATCACCTGGGGCATCTCCGGCTCCCCGCGCCCCTTCCGCACCCCCAGCAGTAGCAGCAGTAGCAACTTCACCTTGAGCACCTCCGGCTTTGGGTCTTTTTGCACCACCAGCAGCGGAGGCACCGGCAGCACCATCAGGAGCACCTCCGACACCGGGCCCCTCCGCATCCCTAGCACTGACGGCATCCGCGGTTGCACCACCACCGCATGGTCCCTCTGCGCCGACCGCGCACTCCTCCTCCCCACCAGCCTCACGAGAAAACCCGGCGCATGGAACAACACAACGCACATTCAGCGCGGGAACAGTTATGGAGGGCGCGCGGACCTACCTGGAAGAGAGCTCCGGTGATAGTGGAGACCAACCCAAAGCAAGCCGGCTGCTGGATGTGGTCAGCAGTGTTATTACACACCTGTAGGACGATCTCCCTGAGGCAGTCCGCACAGCAATGAGGGACTCACTCTACAACAAAGCATGGCAAGTGACCCTGAAAGGTGCGGCCAAAACTGCACTGGCTCTAAACCAGCGCGGACGACAAGATCAGCTGCTGGAAACAATAGGTGCGGAACGTCTCATCTCGGCGCTGCGCAATGTTCTCTACCTCCAGCCGGACCATGGAATGACGGGCGTGGCGACATTCCTCGACACGGAGCAACCAGACAGCACGGTGAACGCTGCCCGCGAGTGGTGGCTCCTAGTCCGCCATGACCAGGGCGCGGACCCCACCCGACGCTATGTACACCTGCTTCAAGAACGTGCTCGGGCACTCACCCTCTATCATGCCCATCAAATGCCGGTGGGAACAATGGAGGCACAGGAAAGGAAGACTACGGTGAAAATATGGAGGTGGGGATACCTGATCCAGCTGGTCACCTCCAGATGGGGAGTCCAGTACACACCTGCGAAGCTTGCAAGCATCACCGCGACGGAGCAGCAGTACGAGAGCTGGTACGCCGCCATCAACGAGTGCTGGCAGCTGACCTTGGATGGAACCTCACGTCAGAGGATTGTGGCTGCGGTGGCACAAGGACTATGGAAAACACTTAAAGAAGTGGGCACGAAACTAATGGAGGAGGTGGCACAACACTGGGCCCGGGAAGCCGTGGACGTGTGTCGGGAAGAGAAGAACTGCGTACTCATGGAAATAGAAGAGGCCCAGGAATACCTCCGCGACTCCCCCAAACTCACACAAACACGGGACAAACTACAGGCCCTCTGGCGGCAAAGGGCGGAAGAACAAAAACAGGAGGCAAAGGCGGCTGCAACATAGGTGGTCGCGGAGCTCGAAGCAGAATTGGCGGAGGCAAGAGCAGTAGTGAAGGCCGCAGTGGTAGATGAGGATGGGATGGGAAGAACTACGGCGGAGACGGCAAGGAAGGCAGAAGAGGAGGTGGAGGCTGAAGGTAATGGTAGCAGCTGGGCAAGCGGCAGGGAGGCAGGCAGCAGAGCAACAAGGAGCGGCACAGGAGGGAAGTGGAAGGCGGGCACAGGATGTACGTGCGCAGGCAAAAGCAGCGGCAGCCAGGAAAGAAGCATGGAAGAACACCCCACGGCCCACCTTATCGACAGCCTTCATGGACAAACGGGCCAAGCTTCAGGACGCGGCCAAGACGGCCGCGGCATCAGCGGCTGCCAGCACACAGGCTGTCTCACACCACGCAGCCTTAGTTAGCCGGGAGGCTACCCCACGAAAGGAATCAGCCGCAGAAAAACAAGCCCCATCCGTGGAGACCACGCCGACATCCCGCCGCTGGGGATAGGAGATGCAGACTATCGAGGACAACACCACTGGCGCGCCCTCCGCCAAGCATAGCAAGCAGCACCGCCCCTCCCACGACACCCCTCAGAGCATTGACCCGGCACAACTCGTGCAAGCCCAGCGGGATGCTGCCCAAGCCATGGAGCTGCTCATGGCAGTATTCCGCAATGTTCCAATGCCCGTCGGCTCGGTCCCAACTCAGCTGCAACCCCTCTTCGGGGATGCTGGCGCCACAGCTCACCAGGAAAACGGGGTTGGGGAAAGCGCCGCGGTTGCCGCGGCAAGGAAAAGGACTGGGGGGTGGTGATCTCCGAGCTCAGTGCATCACCAGAACCTGACAAAGAGAAGCCCATCGCAAAGGGTCAGGGCGTGCTGCGGCTCCTCGAGGCGGTGGCAGGGCAGAAACGAGAGGGAGAGATAATTGATGCCCGCGGTGCACGGGGTTGACGGAACGCTACACCACCAGAGGTGGGGCTACAGAACCAATAGGAAGAAGGGGAGCTATGCGCGGTAGGGATCCTGCATCTCTTCCCAGCCCCGGACAGCTGGGCTAGGGAACCCCTCGCCTACAATGAGGAGAACCAGCGGCGCATGCAAGCAATGAAGGCAAAGCAGGATGCAAGGCGGGCCCAGGGAATGTCGGCGTTGAAGAAGGAGAAGAAGAAGAGGCCGGGAGAAGCTACCGCGGAAAAGGCGGGAAAGAAAGGACCTGTCGAAACGCAGGACTGGCGGATCAGGCAAACGGCACACATCTTGCTCCGTGCCACAACCAAGGAGCAGCAGAAAGAGGAGGCACAGAAGGTGTATGCAACCCTGGGGACTCAGATGGGGGTGGAATAAGACAGGCGAAAGAAGGACGACCTCGCCCGCCTCTGTGAGCAATATGCGTGGGAGGGCGGTCGCCTCTGGCGGACCACGCCGCATATCTTGTGGGTACCTCCGCCCACCATGCAGAGAGCGGTAATTGAGGCCTACCACCGCCACCACCACTCCGGCGTGCAGGCACTGAAGGAGCGGCTGTCTCCCATCCTGCACGTACCAAACCTCTTGGCCATCGTCATAGAGGTGGTACAACATTGCACCCCATGCGAACAAAACCGAAAGATCACTCCGCGGGACATGCCCCTCTTCTTACCCTCTCCCATCGGCCAGCCCCTGGACCGCATCATCATCGACTTCCATGGATCCCGTCCCCGCCGCGCCCAAGGGGAGCGATACTGGATCGCGGCAATCGACCACTTTACCAAGTACATATTGGTCCTGGCCTTCCCTAAAAAATCCTCCGCGCAAGTAGCCCGCTTCATTTGGAAGGAAATCTTCTACCGCTTCAGAGGCTGCCGCGTAGTGCACAGCGACAACGGCACTGAGTTTGCAGGAGCGTTCCGTGAGGAGCTCGCAGAGTGGGGCGTGCAGCACGTACACTCCGGGCAATACCGGCCACAATCCCAGGGCCAAGTCGAGAGGCTGTACAATATCCTGGAGCAAGCAGTGGCCACCGCGGAGAGCAACGACTGGGGGGAAAACCTGAAGAAGACCGCACACTTCATCAACATCACCCTCAGCCACGCCACGTAATTCTCCCCACACGCCCTCCTCTTCGAACAGCCTTCGCACGCGGCATTAGGCATGCCGCAGGCACCGCTGCGACTGCCCCTGGATCTGGAACAGCAGCAGAACGGCCGCTTGGAGAAGGAGGAGGAGGCGGCAAGAGACAAGGAAGTACAAGAGTGGTACCGGGAGTGGTGCCGGAAGACGTCCGGAGTGAGGGCCGAAGCACGACTCCGGGCCTCTGTCTCGGCTTGGCGCGGATGCGACGCCGCAAATCAACGCCTCAACCACGGACAAATGAGGGAAGGGAATCTGGTCTACCTCCGCCCATTTCCAAGCGCAGGACGTGAAGCGGAGGAGGCCCAAGAGGTGTACCGCGTGGCCACCGTGGACGCGGGACACATTTGGCTGGAAGGACCGAATGGGTTCAGCGAGCGGAGCTACCCGGCCACCGAGTTTGTCCTGCTACCCCTAGCCTGGCAGACACACATACCAGGAACGGACGAGGAGCTTCCTCCGCTCGAAGAACGCAAAGGCTCGAGAGGTTGGCGGGCGGAGGAGGTATTGAAGTAGTGCGAGGCTCAAGTGTCGGGACAGGAGGAGGCGTGGAGCCAAGAGCCTCAAGGGGAGGAGCCGACGGACGGCTCTGATGTGCAGGAGGTCTTTGCAGGGGAAATACAAGCGGGGCAGCGGCGGCGCGTGGAGGGGCAGAGGGGCCACCAGCAGGAGCAGCAAGAACAGCCGGAACAGCCCAGGCCACAGCAAGCAGGCAGTGAAGGAACGACCACAAAGGTGCCCGCCGCCACTCCGCGGAAGAGTGCACCCACGAGCCCCTGTGAACTGGCCACCTACACGGGTCCCTGTGTGTAGTGCCGGGAAAGCTTGCCAGAGGCATCCCCTGTGAAGGTTGTCTGCCGCGTCTGTGGCCAGCCAGCACACCAAGGGCTGGCAAGGAGCTGCATTGGGCAAAACCGCACTTGTCTGGAATGCATCAGTGAGGGCCGGGAGGAGGACGCGGAGCAGAAGAAGGGGGGAGATGACGGAGCCGGACCGGATTCAAGAGGATGAGAGGCGCGTGGACGCTGGGACCTGGAAGAAGAGGAGGAAGAAGAATAAGAGGAGCAGGTGGGAGCATAGCAAGGACCCCGCACGGCCTCGGGGGCCACCATGCGGAAGTGGCAGAAGGAAGGACGGATGGCAGCCGCGGAGCAGGCTCGGAAGGAGAGGGAGAATAGGACGTGTGCTTAGTGTGGGCATAGCTGGGGCAGGACGGTGCAGAACTGCAAGGGCTGTTACCAAAAAACATGCGAGAGGTGCCTGGAGCAGCCGCGGGATGACAAGGGAGGACGCAACGGACCAAGGAGATGCGGGCGATGTTGCCGAGAAATCAAACAATAGCGCGGAGTCCAGAAGCCACCGCGGGTAACCACGGAAGGGGAAGAGGTGGACTCGGAAGGCGAGGAGGAGCAGGATTCACCCGCAGCATCCGCGGAAAAGTGCCCCACCTGTGTCAAGGCTGTGAGCAAGGGTGAACACTGCACCCAGTGCAAAAGGCTGGCCCACCAGGCTTGTCTTGTGACTAGCGGCTCAGTTTGGGCAGGACAGTGCCACAAGTGGTTGGGAACGGCAACCACGGAGGAAGGTGCCTCGCTGGCCTACGACAATAAGACCTTGGCTCCAGCCTGCGGAGCATGCGAAGAGGACCTGAACAAGTTCGGCAAGCCCTGCGGAATGTGTAAGACCATGTGCCATCTGCGGTGTGGGGTGTGCGGAAAAGAGGGTACATGGACCTGTAACAGTTGCCGCAACAAGACGCGGAAGATCAAGTGGAAGTTCTCCAACAAGCGTTCCTGCACAGGTGCCGACTGCATGGGCCGGCTCCAAGGGACAGTCTTTCGCTGCAAGCACTGCGGAGGTCTCCCGCATGAGTCCTGCTCTGAGGAAGTGGGGCGGAGTAACGAGGGCAAGAAAACCTACCGATGTTCGAGCTGCAGAAAGTTCGAACATGCGCCGCACTGCTCTTCATGCAAGAAGCTGATCAACACGCCCACGTTAGGGGCGCGGTGTGAAGGTTTCCGACTCTTTGTCCACGATGAGTGCACAGAGAAGCTCCAGCGGAAAGGAGGAACTGTGGAAAACTACTACAGGCCGTGCCAGGAGAAGAACCGTCCAAGGCCTCGCAGACAGTTCAAGCGGGTGACTCACTAAGAGACTCTGGGACAGAGTCTTGCAAAAAGGGGGGGTTGGGGGCATACGTTTCAGGCATACTTTGGCCGCGGCTCCGCAAGGAAGGCCAATCCGCGGAGGGAAGGTCTGGGTGACCTGAAGTTCGTGCAAGGAATGCTCGCTCCCACGGGTGCGGTTGAGTGTCGGATGGCGCGGAATCTAGGGACGGGGAAAAGTGGCGGTCTCTCTATGGATATCTCAAGCGCTTGTGGCGGAAGCCAAAGGGGCGGGAAGTGATGGCGGGGAAATCCGCGGCACGAAGGGAACAAGGACTGAATTGCAGTAAGAGATGCGGAGACACCGACAATGCGCAGGAAGAACAGCGGAAGGATGGAGCAATTTGGGGAGTAACAACCAATCAACATGACAAGCGGGAGCAGTAATCATGGAGGAATCCCTGGAGACGCACCGCGAAAGACGAAGATGCAAGGAAGAATACGAAGACCGCACGAACGAGCCGCGGATGTAGAAGACAACTAGTTGGAGATGATGTGCTGGGTGTGGGTCGACGAGACCCGAGGTGCGTAGCCGCACCGCGAGGAAGTCCAAGTAGGAGGAAGAAGGATGCCAAGAGAGGGATGAGACCGCTGGCGTGTAGGCATGTCACGTGGAGTCCCAAGTAGATAAGGCCAAGGTGGCGGTAGGACAGGCAGAGCTCAGTCTTGATTGCTGATGCATCAGTACTCCGGTGTCATGTACTCTGCCTTGGATTATCAAAGACATTTACCCACTCCTATTCCTGCACTCCACGCTCTGATCCTTTGCCTTCTATTGCCTCCGCTGTCTCATCCGCAGTCTCGGGGACGAAGTGCGTGAAGAACCAAGGCCAGGGTGAGGTGAGCTGCTGGCGGTGCCCTTGCTTGGACACATCCTCGGAACGGGATTCCGCGGAAAGGAGCCGGAGGCCACGAGGTGGCGGGCTCGCGTGTGGCGAGAAAGCGGACCGCGGAGTGTCACTCATCAGTAAGGCTCTTACGCAGGCGTCCAGATCAGTAATCCGCGGAATTGTGTTTTGATCAGGATTAGTGTCTGGAATCCGCAGCACATCAGGCCCTAGTAATAACTACATAAAGGATACTCAATCCGCGGACAGCGAGGAGTGAGAGCAGCGCGGAGAAAATTGAGGCTGTGGCAAAATTGGGGGCATCACCCTTTCTGTTATGTGAACCACCACGGTACGTTGAACCACGACGGTCGCGTCCTATTAATCCCAACCACCGAGGCTTGAACCACCACGTTATCTTGACGAGGTTGAACCTTGAAGTCCATTTCATCAACCACGGAGTTTCTAACCACCAACCGTGGCCAAAAATCATCTCACACCGGAGGTCTCCTTTGTGAACGATTCAAGTTTGTGACCGCGAAAGAACAATATTGGGACACACACAATACTGATTGCCAAACCACGGCGACCCCATAAACTTCAACGGGTGGACCCTTTGTGTTATCTGAACCACCACGGTATGTCGAACAACGACGGTCGTTTCAGCCGTTGTGTTAATCCCAACCACCGTGGCTCAAACTACCAGATTAATTCGAGCAACGACGTTAACTTTACAAGGTCGAACCTTAAAGTCCATTTCATCAACCACGGAGTTTCCAACCACCAAACGTGGCCAAAAATCATCTCGCAATGGAGGTTTTTATGTAAACGATTCAAGTTTGTGACCGCGAAAGAACAATATCGTGACACACACAATACTGATTGCCAAACCACGGCGACCCCGTAAACGTCAACGGGCGGACCCTTTGTGTTATCTGAACCACTACGGTACGTCGAACCACGACGGTCGTTTCAGGCGTCGTGTTAATCCCAACCACCGGGGCATGAACCACCACGTTAATTTGAGCAACAACGTTAACTTGACGAGGTCCAACCTTCAAGTCCATTTCATCAACCACGGAGTTTCCAACCACCAACCATGGCAAAATTCATCTCATACCGGAGGTTTCTTATGTAAACGATTCATGTTTGTGACCACAAAATATCAATATTGTGAGACACACAATACTGATTGCCAAACCACGGCGACCCCGTAAACTTCAACGGGTGGACCCTTTGTGTTATCTGAACCACCACGGTACGTCAAACCACGACGATCATTTCAGGCGTCGTGTTAATCCCAACAACCGGGGCTCGAACCACCACGTTAATTCGAGCGACCACGTAAACTTGACAAGGT
>SZWC01000543.1:69206-95577 GCA_023375785.1 Penium margaritaceum
GACGATCCGCGAGCTCGAATCGCGCCTCGAGCGGGAACATTCCAGGAGGACTCGTCAGTCTGCGTTCATGGTCAGCGCTTGCAGTTGACGAGTATTTGTTACACAGAAGGACCGACGGTTTATGTTCTTTACCTGAATCACTCGATGATCCTCGTATATTTATCAGAGAGCACAAAGTGTTCTGCGAGCGGTACATCAGCAGTTGTTGCTTCTTGTTAACCCGTGGATCACGCTGAAGCAATTACTTGAATCAACCGCGGCTCTGTGTACTGTTAATAGCGGACAGAACGTAGCCGCTGTGCGACAAACCGATTCGCGACGTCGCTTTCAATAGGCGTCAGACCACTGAACGCATCTACATCTCTTTTATTCCGCTGAGTTCCATGATGTTGGGTTTCGCTCGTCGCGGGAGTTCGTCACTGATGTGGGCTCTCAGTTGAGTAGGACGCCGAGTGCGTTAGGGCCCTTGCTCTCGTCGAGTGGTGACCAACGACCATCACACCAAGAAGTCTGTCCTGCCTCTCACGCCGCACCTCTCCTCTCTGGTCTTGCTACGCCGGCGCCGAGCATGACGCACTTCATCTCGTCAACCAGTCATGGCGCGCAACCAGTGGAGCTCGTTCTTAGTTGATGGCACTGTAGACGGCATGAGTGATGTGACGACACATGCGTAAACTTCGGTCAGAAAGACGGCGACATTTTTGGTGCCCTTGGTGGACAACAGGGGTTTCCAGGTTCGGACTCCTGGAATTCTTCTCCGGTAGGGAACGGAGCGCAGTTTGCAGCGCATGCGCAAACGGTTGACGGCACCCCGACGACCGTTGCTCCACCTCAAAGTCAGGACGGTACTGAGCCCACAACTGCGCAAGCGGAACCGGATCTTGGTGCGGCGTCTGCTGAGACACTCGGCGTCAACGTGGACAAACAGCTGAAACCGCTTGACTTTGTTGGTACCAAACAAGGTCAGTGACGTGCATCCTGTGCTTGTTGATTGCTTGCATTGGCATCTCTCAAGGCTAAATTGTGTGACGCTGCAGACATGGAAGACGTAACTGTTGATGGAGCATCGTGGGTAAAGGAGCATGAGAAGAGGATTTTTGTTATTGGCCGCCAGCAATGGTTCAGCGCAGGAGGCGTACATGGATTTCTGAAGACCAAGTGTGTAACAAAGGCCTTCCAGCGACCTATGAACTTGTATATTCAGAAGTGTCTTCACACATACTGGCTGTTGATGTAAGCGTGGACTGCTTTCACAATCATCCGAGAGTCCGACCCGTTGACAAAAAACACAAAGAAGAAAGTCACTCTTGATCTGGAGAAGTTTATGCAGCAAGGCTGGGTGAAGAAAAACCCCTACAGAGATCGTAACGTCTGTGAATTCCTCAAAAACGTTCCTGGGAAACAGGACACACAGCGACCGGTGTATACTTGTTACCGAGGCGAAGAAGAACTTATTGAAAGCAGGTGACCACAGCCAGTACGTCCCTTTGGTGAGGGTTGTATTCTGCTTTGTTCCCTTGTCAATATTGTGTTGAACGTATCGGTCGTATTGGTTGATCTGAGTGTTCTTTTTTCGTGCAGCCACTCCTTGATGTTGGTGACGGAAAGCCAAAGAAGCCGAGAAAGGAAAGAGACGACAAGGGCAAACCTAGGAAGGGAAGATCAGAGAACAGTTCAGAAGAAGGCGGTCTAGGAACGACGCCGCTGCAATCAGAAGGAAAGGCAGCGGATGAATCTGTCCCGGTGAATGAGGTGCGTGATGTATCCTGTTCCCCTCGTGGAGCGCCTTTTTAAGTGACTTCTCATTTTTTGGTAAGTTTTTCTTATTGCAGAAGTCTGTCAAACCCAAAAAAGGAACCGAGAACGCTGTTCTCCAAGAAGTTGTCGTTGAGGATTACGAAGACGTTTTCAGTGTGGTCAGCAAGAGACGGGGAGAGTGACACCGGAGATTTACAGAAACGTCAAGGTAATGAACTCGTGTATTGATCTAGTGGTGCTTGTGCGTTTGGCTTTGGAGATTGCTTGCTAATCTACGTTGTCTTTTCAAACTTGCAGGAACTACAGAGGGAATTCCTTGAAGATACCGTTGAACTCGTTGGAGATCAACCGCCAAGTGCTGCCGAAGAAGCGGGTGTGGGTGAACCTCACCAAGAAGCCGAGCATAATCTGGAGGATCTCGCAGAAGAAGCCTCTCTTCCTAACGAAGGGACAACAGACGCTGCTGATTTAGGTTGTGAGCCTGCCGCAGCGGACGCAATTCCTAGAGAGACTGCAGCGGATTCACGTGAGAAAACAGCTGAAGGTTCTGAGCAAGACGTTTCTGACAATCAAGGTGGAACGGGTGAACCACAGTCCACCCAATCAGCCAACAAAGCCCCCTCTCAGGGCTGCCGCAGTGACAATCCACGAATGATTGAGGAGATGGAAGATGCACTTGGAAATGGACGTGACCACTTGAATTCACTCGTCGGCAACAGCACGCTGTTTTTGAATAGCTTTGAATGGATTGTCCAACGCTGCAAGCGTTGGTTTTCTGCTGGTGAGTACCTGGACTTGAGCATCTAAGTTCGTTAAATCTTTTTCCCACATGTCTGACGCTTTCCAACCTCTTTTGCAGGTCAGCTGTCCGAGGCAGAAATGAACGAGTGGAAAGTCAAGCTTCAAAAAAGTGGAGGCAAGTATATCCTATGTTTCTGTCATGCAATTGAGTTACGCTTTCTCCAACTCTGAAACATGTTCTTGCTCTTTTGCAGGCATTCATAGTTTTGGTAGAGAAGTTGAACCATGACCTGACATAAACGGAGCTGAAAATTTCAACTCAAACATCAGACACACCCGAGGAGAAGGAGGATACGGTAATTTCACAGTAAACTGCTCTGTCTTCCTCCTGTCTTTCTGGGATTTCTGAAAACTGATTTTCCTACGTTTTGATGCAAACGGTTGGAGTACAGAACATCAAGAATTGCCAGAGAAAGAAATTGTCACAAAAAACCAGTCCGGGGAGCAGTATAGCACTCCGGAAAGCGCGACGATCGGTGTTAGCCATGCAGACGCCAACGCGGATGAGATGCGATTTTGAGAAAATTACATTGGAGCCTAGACAGAGAAAGTGAATGTATCTACCACCAGAAACATCTTTCGGGGTTGCACAGGGTGTTTGCAATATGGTGTGTCTGATAGAACGCGCAGAATATGTGATTCTGATCCACCTCCTCAGCCTCGTGAAAGATGTCTTCGTTTGTAGACTGGTAGAACACGTTGTCCAAAGCATGAAAGAAAATGTCGTCACCATATTGTGGATTTTTGAACAAGATCAAAAAACCTCTGAGCTTTCTCCATGCGTGTACGGTGAGAATGCCTCCAAAGTAAGAGAGAAAAATCCATACAAAACTGAGGTGTGCAAAGAGCCTCCATGGCAACTGATCAGGTTGAATGGTGGTGTATGCGTCCTCAAATCAATTCAAGTACAAGCTTCAATATGTAAATCTCATTTTGATTTAAAACTAAATTACTAAAGTAGACAAGGCGCGTGAGGCGCAGTTCAGGTTGTGTGTTCTTGCACGTACTTGAACGTCATTCTACAGTCTTTCTGCCATTTCCGCCACTTTCACCAGTCCTTAGTCGCATTCTGACCTACTCTGAGACTACAGTATGGCACATATGACGGCTGACACTTGGCGCAGCATTGAATCTGAGATCAGAGAGCGTGGTCTCATCAGGGACACTCACCTTCCCATTGAAGAAAAGATGCTGATTTGGGGGCAGTGTGTGTGGTCCGCTCTACCAATCCACATGCTCATGAAGCGGTTCCAGAGTGGGCAAGCCACAGTTTTGTGTGCACTACGCGAGGTCGTCAAGGCACTCCTCCACATTGCTCCAGAAGTCATCCGCCCTCCTCAGGCTGAAGATCCCTTACCGCAACAGTGGGAGGGCCGGCGAGACTACCGTCCATGGTTTGACGATTCCGCGGGTGCCATTGACGGCACCCACGTTCAAGTCATGGTTCGTATCTCCACAAGACGTACGGCCTTTATTGACAGGTTCCAACAGCTGACCCAGACCGTGTTTGCAAGCTGCAACCAGAGTCTGCGCTTCACCTACGTGTGCGCCGGGTGGGAAGGCTCAGCCCACAATGCGCGGGTCTTCATGGACGCCATGAGGAACGGTTTCAATTTGCCGCCAAACAAGTACTTACTGGCTGACTCGGCCTTCCCCGAGGGCAATGGCCTTGTGACACCATTCCGCGGCGTGCGGTACCACTTGGCAGAGTTTGGCCCGGGTCCTCGTAGGCCTCAAAACAAGGAGGAGTTGTTTAACCGCCGTCATGCCGCAGCACGTAGCATGATCGAGCGGGCTTTCGGGATTTTGGAAGCTCGTTTCACAATCCTTCGTGGCATGCAGCCGTATGAGGTTGGGTTCCAAAGGCAACTGATTTTGTCGTGCTTCGTGATGCACAATCTGATCCAGTCTCGGCAGCCGCTGGACGATGGCACGTGGTCCGTCACCATCCCTCACCCACGCCACGGCGGTCCACACTACAGCGAGAACCCGGATGGCCAATGTCATGGTGACGTTGGCATGAGGAACCGGCGCAATGCCATCGCAACTGCGATGTGGGAAGACTATCAGACATGGCGCAATGAGAATGCCATCGCGGCGGATGACGACCCACCCGAAGAGAACGCTGTTCGTGATCATGATCGTGTGCTCAATCATCACGTTGTTTGGGGACACTTGTCTGGATAATTATTGATTTTACAAGGTCATTGATGTCAGACCATTGCTCATGTGCCTCACCATCCTCATCATCTCAAGAACCGTCTTCATCTCCTCCCCCATCCATGGTTGGCCACAGTGTTAAGACACCGGGCTTTGTTTCTGTGGCTGCTGAAGGCCCTAGACATGTGCTTGGCCATATTAGTACCCAATGTAGTATGGTTTCTGCTCACTGATAGCACACCAAACAGTGAAAGAACCGTGTTGGTGATGAAAGGTGAACATGACCCATTTTTTATCATGTTTGGTTTAGGAGTTTCTTCCATTCCGTCTTTTGCTCTTACAACATTGATCAACATGGTTCACATTATTGGAATATTGTGGAAGTATACACATTTTAAAGAAGATGTGAAGATATGAAAAAGCAATTTGAAACACTTAGATAGAATCCCTAGAAGTAGAATCTTCACAATCTTCCACATCGAGGCTGAAAGGCACATGCACCTTGTCACTATTCTTTCTGAAGTTCCAGTATGCAAAGATGAGACGACACATTTGAACCATGTTGGAAATTGTGTAGGTAAAAGTCTGCACCGTAAATCTTTTGATGAAGCGGTTGACTTGCTCATTTGCTGAAGTGTTGACATCTGTCCAAAAAGACACAACAGTTGCAAGAAAGATATCAACAGCAAGTCATCATCGTCTGCGAAGAGAACAATTGCAGGGCAGAGCTATCATACATCATACCTTTCAGATGTGAGTATACATCAGGACTGAAACTTGGAGAGCAGGTATGCTTGGAATCCTTCACATGACCGAAGTGAAAACGGTCACACAACACTCTTGTGGTTGAAAGAAATCATGGATCTCGCCCCATGATGTAAGGGTAAAGCTTGCACGTGTTGTCATAGAAGATAACCTTTGGTCAATGCTGACGTGGAAATCTTGTGAGCAATGTGGTGAAGATGTCATTCGGCGATTCACCGTAGAACATGATGTGGAAGCCATAAATAACAAGGTGAGGACACACCACTGTGAAGATGCCAGTTGTAGTCTTGTTTGCAGAGGCCACAACTTTCTTGGCTCCACACTTCGCGTCATTTTCAACATTCAAACTCCTTCCATTTGGCTGCTCCAATTTCTTGAACAAAGGACGAGCGGCCACAGCTGGCCAGTGGGGATAACATGCGGTGCTGCATGCTTCGACGTGCTCAAGAAAAGCAGTTGAGTCTGCCATCTGCACGCATTTTTCCAAACACAACGTTCATATTGCATTCAAAACAGACAACAAAATGCTGATTGGCAGTGTGCAAGTGGGAAAAACATACCGCCACAACTGCTTCATACTCTTGCATCAATCTGGCAATGATGCGCACGAGAGGCGGCGGGATTTTTGCTCGTGCAGCACGTCACATTGCTGGAGTTACTGGCTCATCCTCATCACCAGCAATGATGCTTCCAATGTACAGATCCAGGACACGCGCAATGAGTGGCATGCACGCTTTCAAGACATTCCATGAATCAAGGTCAAATAATGCGGGATCGTGAATCATTCTTTTCAGATTGTCCAAGCCATCACAATGTAGGAGGCACGGGTCTGAACCCCATGTGCCGAACGTATACATCATCTCCCTGAAGTGTCGGTCCATTATGAAATGCTGCACCCACCAACCGAAAACAGAATATGTTATGGAGTATTCAGGACAAACTTAACTATAATACATGAGCACCTGTGAACGTTTGTGGTGTACCGGTGGATTATCTTCGACAAAAATCTTGCTCAGGTCCACCAAAGCAGCAATGTCTGCAGTGTTGCACGACAGCAACTTGGACTGCAGCTTGTCAAGGTCATCCTGCAAGAAACGATCTCTTTCACTTCGACGCATTGCCAGACGGCACAGAAGTTGTCGTGCACTCCTGTCTGTAATGATCCGCTTCGGTAGCTGGCCGCTTGTCACTTGTGCGGTGACAGCCGGTTGTGTGTACAAGACAATGTCCCGTGCATCACCATTGCAATTGACTAAAGTTGTTCCATCACACACTACCATTTCTGGATGTGGTCCGCATTTGGAACAGCATGTACCAAGGCCTTCAACATTTATTAGCCGAACATATGCTTGTACAGCTCTTGCAAAAGTCTGCCTACATGGGAAGTTAAGAGGAGTTGTAGCTTCCTCAAAGAACTTCAGAGCACCATGAGTTGCCGAGATTGAGGTTCCATTGCACACAAAGGCCAACACTTCTAACATCGCAGCATGTGTGAACGCTGTGACTGAGGAGAAAATGAAAATCCCCACATCTCCAGCATCCGGGAAAATGACACATCGGCATGATAATGCCGATAAGTATGAAACATCCACCTGCAAAACAAAAGAAACAAGAACTTAATGTTTGCACTGTCACTTTGAACTGCCACGCTTACACACAACACACCATAGGTACAGTGGTTGACTTGTGCCTGATGTCAAACAAGTTGATGGTCCTCGTCATCTGCAAAGAACACGGAACACGAACTAAGGAACAAGCAACACAAATGAAACAAAAGCAAAATAGCACCAAGTGTTCACAACTCAAACTCACCTCTGTTAGTGGATTCCCACAGGGGCACTGGTTTGACTTCAAATTGGGTGCTCTCAAACTGAAGGATTGACCATACACTCGGGGCAGCCTTGTCCAACACCTTGCCCTCTGCTGATCGACTTGGGTGCAAGCTTGGATGAACATCGACTTGCTTGAAAGAGCGGACTTTGGGCCACTTGAATACAGCCCACTCTTCTGTCACGTGGTCATCACTCAGACATAGTCCACTGCCATCACATGTGTGAAAAACTTCTGTCACGCCAATTGGATCACTTGCATTCCGGGTAACTGATGCTGGTATGTCACCACCAGCTGCAAACCACCGTACAGCTTCAGAACAATCACTTTGCAGCATCTCCAAGTGCTTCATATATCCTCCAGCACCCTTGTCACAGCTACAGAGAAACTGTCCGTGAATATCACCCTCCGTTAGGGCCCAGCCTATCACCCGCTCACCTTCCCTCTTAGAGGAGTCCAGAATAGAAAAGCATGGATTCTCATTCTGTGAGATCACAACCTTGTATTCTGGCATTGCAGCCAACAAAAATAAAGAACGCAGTCGTAATAGATGCTTCTCTGCCCATAACATGTGCACACAACGTTTTCCTGACATTGCATAAGCACAGGTACATGCTGCGCCACCGCCCCAGAGGAGCCAAGCATGAACCGGAGTAGCAAACTGCCCCGGAGGACTTGGGACAGGCAGAGCAGGAACATAAACAACCTTGTTCTCATGGTCGAAGTCAGGCAAAAGAGCTGTGCTCTTTCCTATCTTTGTCACAAAAAATGCAGCATGCCTGTCTGCCAGGTCCTCCTCGAAACAAGTCAACAGATCACCCTCCCGAGGTGTTGGTGGCGTGTATTGCTGTACTTTTCTGTTCAGGGTCAAGTGGTTCTCCTCAAAGACATAGTGCGGAGATCCGTTGAGATGCCGAACCCGTGGGCCCAGACGTTGCTGCAAGCCAATTGAAAAAAACACAATGTTTGTCAAACGACATTCACAGTTTCTAATAGAGAGGCACAAAGAATGAGAAGCACATGTTACGTACGATTATTGACGGTCGTTCTGAATGTGGTGAGAAGTTGAGGTTGACGGTGCGGGCACCGACCCGCTGATGTGGAATTCTCTCATGTCTCTGAGATCCACCACTGTCACAACTCCCTTCGGAGTTGTTGTGAAGACTTCCATTAACTCCAGCCCCTACACTCTCAGTTTCACCTCCTTCTCTGCCTCTGCTGCTGTCTCTGTTGACTTGGTCGTTTCTGTCAACACCTGGATCTTCAGTCAAAAGATTCAAATCAAAGTGAGAAAACGCGTGAGCAAAGGCGGCTGGTGTGCGCGGAAGTGCGGATGGAATGGCTGTGTCACGTGGTCTTGCTTGTGCAAGAGAAGGAGTTTGTTTACAACACTGGAAAAACCTGCCGATGTTGGGCTTGCAATGGGGGCAGATGGAAAGACCAGGGAGTTGCTTCCACGTGTTTGTTGCTTCATCATGAGTAAAGAGAGCCTCGAAGTTGTGCACCTTCAACCTCACAACAGCACACCTGCCAAATGTGCAACACAGAACATTACACTCTAGACAACATCATCCCCAAAAACCATGCGAATGCCATGAAAAGCAAAAGAACCAACGTTTGTACCTGCGGCAATAGAACCGGATATGCCCAGCTACTGTTGAAAAATGATCTTCATCTGATGAACGCTTTGCAGTCGAGTGTCTTCCTCGACATCCCGTATTGGTGCACACCCATACACCACCAGAGCCAACGAGTTTGGCAACATCAGGCTTGTCCCGGAAACATCTGCCTTTCTTCCATGTCGGGGCCGGAAACAAAGCAGACTTCTTATCATACAGCTTCAACAAGTCACGCGCGCGCATGCCCTTGCCTGTGTCTTTGCAAATGTGACATCTTGCATTCAAATTTTCCTGATTCTGAGGAATGAGTTCCATGTCAGCTGGCCACCTCACCGGAGGTGGTGCCTTGTCTGTGGATGAAGTTATGGTCCGCCGACGCCTAAGACCCGGCGTCCGCGCTCGTCGTGGTGGTCGTGGCATCTGTAGAAAACAATACCGTAGCAAAACTCTCTTTAATGGGGAAATTAAATGGATAAGTATAATGCAGACCAACCTTCATTGATTCTCATTCTCACTGGAATTCACTTCAGTACAACATCCCCTACAGTAGGTCACCACCTTCAGTTCCACTACATCACTGCTGTCCGACAATGCAGGTATGTTGTCAGTATAGAACAGCTTGAAGTCGTCATCAGGGGCACGTAGGTGATGTTCATACTCCACGACCCTGCGCCAAGCCTTCTTCTTCTTCCTCATCGGTCGCCGTCTTCTTTGTTGCTCGCCAGCTGTATCGACTATCACCCCTTCAGTGGAGTCTGCTGATGCACCTACACCTGTACAGGCTGCGGTACGAGAACCAGATTTGGCAGGAGAAGCATCACCGGAAAGAACATTATGTACATCAGGCTGAACCGCAGGTGGAACGGCAGTGAGTCCGTCCACGGGGCCCGGGTCAATCGGATCGTTGTCCACTGCAGATGGCAGTTCACGGGGAATGGAAGCTTCAGAATTTGCCGGATTTGCCACTTCTTTGTTCTCTGCCGGGACACAGGAAGGTTGAACATCAAAACTTCCAGAATCACCCGGCAGACCACATGGATTGGCTCGTTCGGCACGTTCAGCTGCAATCCGTTTGGCAGCTGAAGCACACGCAGCTGATGCCACGAATGTGACAAGAAGCTTTGATGCTATGGTAGTAGAAGTCCTTACCACAGCTTCAGCCTCTTCAGCACAGGCCGCGGCGTCTGCGGCAGCGGCTGGTGCTTGGCCTACACACTCTGTGATGACAGCGCTAGCTTCTTCCATTGCGGCGAAATCGGATCACTTCTGCATGATCGGAGGCACGAGGATGAAAACACAAATTGCGAATGGACGGATCTTTGCCAAGGGACATTTTGGCTCAAGACTCGATGGACAGAGCTGACCCAAGGGCACATGGTTAACCCAAGAGACATCCAACACGATGACTAGTGTGTTTTACCAATCCTCTGAATTTCCACCCACGCGGCAAGAGAGCAAAAGAAGAGCACGCACGCAAGGTTAAGTGGTGCAGTTTCGGCGAGAGCAGATCATTTAAGCACCATGTCCTTTACTGGTTCTAGGATTTGCTGTTTGGAATCTATGCATGGTCGTAAGGGAGAAGCCTAAAAGTGAACAGAGGATGGTGCATAAGCCGAGGGCAGGATGTCCGCTCGAGTACGACATGATCCACATGAAGCACGATGAACCTGCACCAGAGTCGAAGACACCCACAGCAACAGGTAATATGACACTTAGAACACAGCCGCCAGCGGGTAGTCCCGTCGCCACCGGCTGTCCGCCCGCCCGTCACCACCCACGGCTGTATCCGCCCGCCTGTCTCGTACTCGTCTATCTCACCTTGTCAGACTTCCACAGCTCAACGGAGGGTGCGTCCTCAGCAACGCGCTGAAGCCCGCAGATCAAGATGACGATGTAGACAACGGCTGCCAGGCGCTGCTGCCAAAGTTTCGCAACGGGAGTGTCCATCACCCTACAGCATCCCTGAGGCACACTGGGATGCACGCTGCTCAAACGGGTGTGGCCGGGACGATCAGAGGGAGACAGTGATGTGGTGATTGGCACTCAAGCGTGTTTGCACACTGCCTGCCCTCTCCGCTCACACCTACAGCCAGAGATACAGGGAATGCGATATGTCCATCGCGGACGTGTCCGCACCGTGCCACCCTGCACTGAAGAGGTCAATAGGCAGACCCCTGTTTTTAAGCCCCGACACTTCAGCATCCCACGGAGCACGTCGATTCCTGTAAACTGACGGGGAAAGACGCAAGCTCGCTGAATAGAAAACAAGGAGAAGGGTCGCTTCGAATATCAGAACACGAAGCGAGCACAGACTGTCAAAGCGAAACATGGTACGAGGTCGTAGTATGTCTCCAACAGATCGAAACACGAAGGTGTCGTCCATCGGGTGTGAAAACGGGTAAAGACGCAAGCTCGCTGTACAGAAACGAATTCAAACTGGGTCGCTTTGTTATCACCAAAAGAAGCAAACACGCAATGTCAAAGCGAAACATGGTACATTGTCATGGTACGACTCTGACGGATGGAAACACGAAGACGTCGTCGACTTGTGTTTGAAAACGGGAAAAGACGCAAGCTCGCTGTCAACCGCTTGGTAAGAGCAAGAGGCATGTGTTGCCTCATGAAGCGAAACGTGGACGGAAGGGTGGACTTTGCTCAGTAACACGGCAATGCTGGGCCGTGGCGTAAATGAACACGACATGACCACTTCTCCCGGTTAATCAACTATCAGGGTGTATTGTCGGTGTAAGGGTACCATGGTCGAAGTTTTATGTCAACGTTAACAGAGATGAGTGGACGATCTGAACATGAAAACACGCGGCAACTATTGACTATGGCGTTTCAACTCAGGTGGAAGAACCTGAACAGAGCCCTTTTTTTTTCCGTGGTCAGAACCGATAGGAGATGGTATGAATGAAGGACACCAGAACAAACCCTGGGATTGAACCTCTCCCCCGCGCAAGTAAATGCTTGTATAGTCTAGTGTGTATCGACGAGTGATAGATAATCTTCAAGACTAACGTTATCATGGTTTCTCTATTTTCTTGTGCACTACATCACAAGGGATCGTGTCTTCTTATCATAGTTTCTCTATTCATATATGTAAGTCTATATCTATAACTATCTCTATATCTATATCTATATCTATTTCTATATCCATATCTATATCTATATAGATATAGAACGGCACGTCCATTCTGATGCGCCATTTGCCCGCAACCGATTGTTGATCGGGGTGCGTACGCGCTCACGGGGTCCGTGGCTGCGCTCACGGCTCCCGGCGCGCTCCTTGCACCCACGCTGAGCGTTTCATCAAGACAATCACACCGGGCAGTAGTGTATGACTCCCTCTACGCGCTGCATTTTTTGCCTCTCCATTCTGATGCGCCGTTTGCCCCTAACCGATTGTCGACCCGGGTGCGTACGCGCTCACATGGTCCGTGGCTGCGCTCACGGCTCCCGGCGCGCTCTTTGCACTCACGGTGAGCGTTTCATCAAGACGATCACACCGGGCGGTAGTGTACGACTCCCTCTACGCGCTGCATTTTTCGCCTCTCCACTCTGATGCGCCCTTTGCCCGTAACCAATTATCAACCAGGGTGCGTACGCGCTCACGGGGTCCGTGGCTGCGCTCACGGCTCCCGGCGCGCTCTCTGCACCCACGGTGAGCGCTTCATCAAGACGATCACACCGGGCGGTAGTGTACGACTCCCTTTACGCGCCCCATTTTTGGCCTCTCCATTCTCATGCGCCGTTTGCCCGTAACCGATTGTCGACCGGGGTGCGTACGCGCTCATGGGGTCGGTGGCTGCGCTCACGGCTCGTGGCGCACTTGCTGCACCCACGGTGAGCGTTCTATCAAGACGATCACACCGGGTGGTAGTGTAGGACTACCTCAGCGCGCCGCATGTTTTGGCTCTTCATACTCATGCGCCGTTTGCTCGTAATTGATTGTCGACCGGGGTGCGTATGCGCTTCAAGGTCCATGGCTGCGCTCACCGCTCTGAGCGCACTTTGTACACCCACGGTGAGAATTTCATCAAGACGATCACACCATGTGGTAGTGTACAACTCCCTCTACGCATAGCATTTTTTGCCTCTCTATTCTGATGCGCCGTTTGCACGTAACCGATTTTTGACCGGGTTGTGTACGTGCTCACGGGGTTCGTGGCTCCGCTCACGCCTCTTGGTGCGCTCCCTGCACCCACGGTGAGCGTTTCATCAAGACGATCACACCGGGCGGTAGTGTACGACTCCCTCTATGTACCGCATTTTAGGCCTCTCCATTCTGATGCGCCGTTTGCCCGTAACCGATTGTCAACCGGGTTCCGTACGCAATCACGGGTTCCGTTGCTGTGCTCACGGCTCTCGGTGCGCTCCCTGCACCCACGGTGAGCGTTTCATAAAGACAATCACACCGGGCGGTAGTGCATGACTCCCTCTACGCGCCGCAGTTTTTGCCTCTCTATTCTGATGCGCCGTTTGCCCGTAACTGATTGTTAACCAGGGTACGTACGCGCTCATGGGGTCCATGGCTGCGCGCACGGCTCCCGGCGCGCTCTCTGCACCCATGGTGAGGGTTTCATCAAGACGATCACACCGGGTAGTAGTGTACAACTCCCTCTATGTGCCACATTTTTTGCCTCTCCATTCTGATGCGCAGTTTGACCGTAACCGACTGTCAACCGGGGTGGGTACGCGCTCACGGGGTCCGTGGCTACGCTTATGGCTCCCGGCGCGCTTTGTGCACCCACGATGAGCAATTCATCTAGACGATCACACCGGGTGGTAGTGTACAACTCCCTCTACGAGTCGCATTTTTGCCCCTCCATTCTGATGCGCCGTTTGCGCGTAACTCATTGTCGACCGGGTTGCGTATGCGCTCACGGGGTTTGTGGCTGTGCTCAGAGCTCTCGGTGCGCTCCTTGCACCCATTGTGAGGGCTTCATCAAGACAATCACACCGGGAGGTAGTGTACGACTCCCTTTATGCGCCCCATTTTTGCCTCTCCATTCTCATGCGCCGTTTGCCCGTAACCGATTGTCGAATGGGTGCGTACGCGCTCACGGGGTCGGTGGTTGCGCTCACGGCTCGTGGCGTGCTCCCTGCACCCACGGTGGGCGTTCCATCAAGACGATCAAACCGGGCGATAGTGTACAACTCCCTCTCCGCGCCGCATGTTTTGCCTCTTCATACTCATGCGCCGTTTGCACGTAACCGATTGTCGACCGGGGTGCGTACGCGCTCACGGGGTCCATGGCTGCGCTCACGGCTCCGAGCGCACTTTGTGCACCCACAGTGAGAACTTCATCAAGACGATCACACCGTGTGGTAGTGTACAACTCCCTCTACGCGTGGCATTTTTTGCCTCTCAATTTTGATGCTCTGTTTGCACGTAACCGATTGTCGACCGGGTTGTGTACGCGCTCACGGGGTTCGTGGCTGCGCTCATGCCTCTCGGTGCGCTCCCTGCACCCACGGTGAGCGTTTCATCAAGACGATCACACCGGGCGGTAGTGTACGACTCCCTCTATGTACCGCATTTTTGGCCTCTCCAATCTGATGCGCCGTTTGCCCGTAACCGATTATCGACCGGGTTCCGTACGCGCTCACGGGTTCCGTTGCTTTGCTCACAGCTTCCGTTGCTACGCTCACGGCTCTCGGTGCGCTCCTTGCACCCACGATGAGCGTTTCATCAAGACGATCACACCGGGCGGTAGTGTACGACTCTCTCTATGCACCTCATTGTTTGCCTCTCCATTATCATGCACCGTTTTCTCGTAACCGATTGTCGACCAGGGTGCATATGCGCTTACGGGGTCCGTGGCTCCACTTACGGCTCTCGGCGCGCTCTGTGAATCCACGGTGAGCATTTCATCGAGACGATCACACCAGGCATTAGTGTACGACTCCCTCTACGCGCCACATTTTTTGCCTCTCCATTATGATGTGCTATTTCCCATAACCGATTGTCGACCGGGTTCTGTACGCGCTCATGGGTTCCGTGGCTGCGCTCACGGCTCTCTGTGCGCTCCCTGTACCCACGGTGAGCGTTTCATCATGACGATAACATTGGGCAGTAGTGTACGACTCCCTCTACGAGCTCCATTTTTAGCCTCTCAATTGTGATGCGCCGTTTGTCCATCACCGATTGTCGACCGGGGAACATACGCGCTCACGCGGTTCGTGGCTGCGCTCTTGACTCCCGTCGTGCTCCGTACACCCACCGTGAGCGTTTCATCCAGATAATCACATCGGGCGGTAGTGTACAACTCCATCTACACACTCCATTTCTTGCCTCTCCATTCTGATGCCCCGTTTGCCTGTAACCGATTGTGGACCGGGGTGCGTACGCGCTCACGGGGTCCGTGGCTGCGCTCACAGGGTCCGTGGCTGCGCTCACGGCTCCTGGCGCACTCCGTGCACCCACGGTGAGCGTTTCATCAAGACGATCACAACGGGCGGTAGTATATGAATCCCTCTACACGCCACATTTTTCGCCTCTCCATTTTGATGCGCCGTTTGCCCGTAACCGATTGTCGACCTGGGTGCGTACGCGCTCATAGGGTCCATGGCTGTACTCACGCCTCCCGGCAGGCTCTATGCACCCACAGTGAGCATTTCATCGAGACGATCACACCAAGCTACAGTGTACAACTCCCTCTACGTGTCACATTTTTTGCCACTCCATTCTGATGCGCCGTTTGCCTGTAACGGTTTGTCGACCGGGGTGCGTACGCGCTCACGAGGTCCGTGGTTGAGCTCACGGCTCCCGGCGAGCTCCGTCCACCCATGGTGAGCATTTCATCAAGACAATCACACCACGCGGTAGTGTACAAATCCATCTACGCTTTGCATTTTTTGCCTCTCCATTCTGATGCGCCGTTTGCCCATAATTGATTGTCGACCGAGTTGCGTACGAGCTCACGGGGTCTGTGGCTGCGCTCATGGCTGTCGGCGCGCCCCCTGCACCCACGGTGAGCGTTTCATCAAGACGATCACACCGGGCAATATTGGACAACTCCCTCTACGCGCCGCATTTTTTGCCTCTCCATACTGATGCGCCGTTTGCCTGTAACCGATTGTTGACCGGGGTGCGTTCGCGCTCACGGGGTCCGTGGCTGCGCTCACGACTCCCGGCGCGCTCCTTGCACCCACGGTGAGCGTTTCATTGAGACGATCACACCACTTGATACTGTACAACACCCTCAACGTGCCGCATTTTTTGCCTCTCCATTCTGATGCACCGTTTGATTGTAACCGATTGTCGACCGGGGTGCGTACGCGGTCACGGGATCCGTGGCTGCGCTCATAGCTCTCGGCGCGCTCTATGAATCCACGATGAGCATTTCATCAAGACAATCACACTGGGAAGTAGTGTACGACTCCTTGTATGTGCCGCATTTTTTGCCTCTCCATTCGGATGCCCCGTTTTCTCGTAACTGATTGTCGACCGGGGTGCGTACGCGCTCACAAGGTCCGTGGCTGCGCTCACGGCTCCCGGCGTGCTCCTTGCACCCACGGTGAGCATTTCATCCAGACGATCGCACCGGATGGTAGTGTACGACACCCTCTACGCACTGCATTTTTTGCCTCTCCATTCTGATTTGCAGTATGCCCGTCACAGATTGTTGACCGGGGTCCATACGCGCTCACGGGGTTTGTGGCTGCGCTCACGGCTCTTGGCGCGCTCCGTACACCCACAGTGAGCGTTTCATCGATACGATCACACCGGGCGGTAGTGTACAACTCCCTGTACGCAATGCATTTTTTGCCTCTCCATTCTGATGCCCCGTTTGCCTGTAACCGATTGTTGACCGGGGTGCATACGCGCTCACGTGGTCCATGGCTGCGCTCACGGCTCCCCGCGCACTCCGAGCACCCACGGTGAGCGTTTCATCAAGACAATCACACCAGGCGATAGTGTACGACTCCCTCTACGTGCCACATTTCTTGCCTCTCCATTCTGATGTGCCGTTTGCCCGTAACCGATTGTTGACCGGGGTGCGTACGCGCTCACAGGGTCCGTGGCTGTGCTCACGCCTCCGGGCGCGCTCTCTACACTAAGGCTGCACACCAAATCATAGGATTCGTGATAAGATTCGTGAACCGTGATAAAGCTTTGGATTCGGGGATCCAAATCCTTCATGAGGATTCGATTCGGGATTCGGAGATCATTTTCCCTATTGTTTCAACATGGAAAACAGGGATTTATGTGGCAGATTAGATGATTTTTACTTGCCATCACCCATAGGATTTGGAAAAGATTCAGCAATCTTACGGATTCGCGAATCCAGATTCGGATTCGTGAATCAAAGCCAAACCTCGATTCGGATTCGTGAATCCAAATCCAATCTGGGATCCGGGAATCTTACCTGGTGTGCACCCTTACTCTGCACCCACAGTGAGCGTTTTATCAAGACGATCAGATTGAGCGGTAGTGTACAACTCCCTCTACGCGCCACATTTTTTGCCTCTCCATTCTGATGCACCGTTTGCCTGTAACCGATTGTCGACCAGGGTGCGTACGCGCTCACAAGGTCCGAGGCTCTGCTCACGGCTCCCGGCGCGCTCCCTGCACCCACGGTGACCGTTTAATCAAGAGGATCCCACCGGTCGTTAGTGTACAACTCCCTCTACGCGCCGCATTTTTTGCCTCTCCATTCTGATGCGCCGTTTCCCCATAACCGATTGTCGACCGGGGTGCGTACGCGCTCAAAGGGTCCGTGGCTGCGCTCACGGCTCCCGGCACGCTCCCTGCACCCACGGTGAGCGTTTCATTGAGATGATCACACCGGGTGGTAGTGTATGACTCCCTCTACGCGCCGCATTTTTCGCCTCTCCATTATGATGTGCCTTTTGCCCGTAACCAATTGTCGACCGGGGTGCATATGCGCTCACGGGGTCTGTGGCTACGCTCACGGCTCCCGGCGCGCTCCTTGCACCCAGCGTAAGCATTTCATCAAGACAATCACATTGGGCGGTTGTGTACGACTCCCTCTACACGCCGCATTTTTTGACTCTCCATTCTGATGCGCCATTTGCCCGTAACCGGCTGTCCACCGGGGTGTGTACGCGCTCACAGGGTCTATGGCTGTGCTCACGGCTCCCGGCGCATTCCGTGCACCCACACTGAGCGTTTCATCAAGACGATCACACCGGGTGGTAGTGTATGACTCCCTCTACGCGCCGCATTGTTTGCTTCTCCATTCGTATGCACCGTTTGTCCGTAACTGATTGTCAACCGGGATGCGTATGCGCTCAAGGGGTCCGTGCCTATGCTCACGGCTCCCGGCGCAGTCCCTGCACCCACGGTGAGCATTTCATCGATACGATCACACCATGCGGTAGTGTAAAACTCCCTCTACACGCCGCATTTTTTTCATCTCCATTATGATGCGCCGTTTGCTCATAACTTGTTGTCGACCGGGGTGGGTACGCGCTCATGGGGTCTGTGGCTGCGCTCACGGCTCCCGGCGCGCTCCCTGCACCCACGGTGAGCGTTTCATCAAGATGATCACACCAGGCGATAGTGTACGACTCCACGTACGTGCCGCATTTTTTGCCTCTTCATTCTGATGCGCCGTTTGCCCGTAACATAATGTCCACCGGGGTACGTACGCCCTCACGGGGTCCGTGGCTGCGCTCACGGCTCCCGGCGCACTCCGTGCACCCACGGTGAGCGTTTCATTGAGACGATCACACTAGGCGGTAGTGTACAACTCCTTCTACGCGCCGCATTTTACGCCTCTCCATTTTGATGTGCCGTTTGCCCGTAACCGATTGTCGACCAGGGTGCGTACGCGCTCACGAGATCCGTGGCTGCGCTCATGGCTCCCAGAGCGCTCCCTGGACCCACCATGACTGTTCAATCGAGACGATCACATCGGGCGGTTGTGCACGACTCCCTCTACGTGCCGCAATTTTTGCCTTTCCATTTTCATGCGCCATTTGCCCGTAACCAACTGTGGTCTAGGGTGCGTACGCGCTCACGGGGTCCGTGGTTGCGCTCACTGCTCCCGGCGCGCTCTGTGCACCCACGATGAGCGTTTCATCGATACAATCACACCGGGCGGTAGTGTATGACTCCCTCTACGCGCTACATTTTTTGCCTCTCCATTCTAATGCGCCGTTTTCTCGTAATCGACTGTCTACCGGGGTGGGTACGCGCTCATGGGGTCCGTGGCTATGGTCACGGCTCCCGGCGCGCTCCGTGCACCCACGGTGAGCGTTTCATCCAGACGATCACACCAGGCGGTAGCGTACAACTCCCTCTATGTGCTNCGTGGTTGCGCTCACTGCTCCCGGCGCGCTCTGTGCACCCACGATGAGTGTTTCATCGAGACAATCATACCGGGCGGTAGTGTACGACTCCCTCTACGCGCTGCATTTTTTTCCTCTCCATTCTAATGCGCTGTTTTCTCGTAATCGACTGTCTACCGGGGTGGGTACGCGCTCATGGGGTCCGTGGCTATGGTCACGGCTCCCGGCGCGCTCCGTGCACCCACGGTGAGCGTTTCATCCAGACGATCACACCAGGCGGTAGCGTACAACTCCCTCTATGTGCTGTATTCTTTGCCTCTCCATTTTTATGCGCCGTTTACCTGTAACCGATTGTCGACTGGGGTGCGTACACGCTCAAGGGGTCCATGGCTGCGGTCACGGCTCCCGGCGCGCTCTCTGCACCCACCATGAGCGTTTCATCGAGAGGATCACACCGGGCGGTAGTGTACGACTCCCTGTACACGCCATATTTTTTGCCTCTCCATTCTGATGCGCCGTTTGCTTGTAACCGATTGTTTCCTGGGGTGCGTTCGCGCTCACGGGATCCATGGCTGCGCTCACGACTCCCGGCGCGCTCCTTGCACCCACGGTGAGCGTTTCATCGAGACGATCACACCAGTTGATACTGTACGACACCCTCTACGCGCCGCATTTTTTGCCTCTCCATTCTGATGCGCCGTTTGCTTGTAACGGATTGTCGACCGGGGTGCGTACGCGGTCACGGGATCCGTGGCTGCGCTCATAGCTCTCGGCGCGCTCTATGCACCCACGTTAAGCATTTCATCAAGACGATCACACTGGGGAGTAGTGTACGACTCCCTGTATGTGCCGCATCTTTTCCCTCTCCATTCTGACGCCCCGTTTTCTCGTAACCGATTGTCGACCGGGGTGCATACGCGCTCACAAGGTGCGTGGCTGCGCTCACGGCTCCCGGCGTGCTCCTTGCACCCACGGTGAGCGTTTCATCCAGACGATGGCACCGGATGGTAGTGTACGACACCCTCTACTTAGTGCATTTTTTGCCTCTACATTCTGATTCGCAGTTTGCCTGTCACAGATTTTTGACCGGGGTGCATACGCGCTCACGTGGTTTGTGGCTGCGCTCACGGCTCCCGGCGCGCTCCGTACACCCACAGTGAGCGTTTCATCGAGACGATCACACCAGGCGGTAGTGTACAACTCCCTCTACGCAATGCATTTTTTGCCTCTCCATTCTGATGCCCCATTTGCCTGTAACCGATTGTTGACCAGGATGCGTACGCGCTCACGGGGTCCGTGGCTGCGCTCACGGCTCCCCGCGCACTCCGAGCACCCACGGTGAGCGTCTCATCAAGACAATCACACCAGGCGGTAGTGTATGACTCCCTCTACGCGCCACATTTTTTGCCTCTCCATTCTGATGTGCCGTTTGCCCGTAACCGATTGTCGACCGGGGTGCGTACGCGCTCATAGGGTCCGTGGCTGTGCTCACGCCTCCAGGCGTGCTCTCTACACTAAGGCTGCACACCAAAACCTAGGATTCGTGAATAAGATTCGTGAACCGTGATAAAGCTTCGGATTCGGGAATCCAAATCCTTCATGAGGATTCGATTTGGGATTCGGAGATCATTTTCCCTATTGTTTCAACATGGAAAACAGGGATTTATGTGGCAAATTAGATTTTTTTACTTGCCATCACCCATAGGATTCGGAAAAGATTCAAGAATCTTACGGATTCGCGAATCCAGATTCGGATTCGTGAATCAAAGCCAAACCTGGATTCGGATTCGTGAATCCAAATCCAATCTGGGATCCGGGAATCTTACCTGGTGTGCACCCTTACTCTGCACCCACAGTGAGCATTTTATCAAGACGATCAGATTGAGCGGTAGTGTACGACTCCCTCTACGCGCCGCATTTTTTGCCTCTCCATTCTGATGCGCCGTTTTCCCGTAACCGATTGTCGACCAGGGTGCGTACGCGCTCACAAGGTCCGAGGCTCTGCTCACGGCTCCCGGCGCGCTCCCTGCACCCACGGTGACCGTTTCATCAAGAGGATCCCACCGATCGGTAGTGTACAACTCCCTCTACACGTCACATTTTTTGCCTCTCCATTCGGATGCGTCGTTTCCCCATAACCGATTGTCGACTGGGGTGCGTACGCGCTCACAGAGTCCGTGGCTGCGCTCACAGCTCCTGGCGCGCTCCCTGCACCCACGGTGAGCGTTTCATTGAGACGATCACACCGGGTGGTAGTGTATGACTCCCTCTACGCGCCGCATTTTTCGCCTCTCCATTCTGATGTGCCTTTTGCCTGTAACCAATTGTGGACTGGGGTGCGTATGCGCTCACGGGGTCTGTGGGTACGCTCACGGCTCCCGGCGCGCTCCTTGCACCCAGCGTAAGCGTTTCACCAAGACGATTTCATTGGGCGGTTGTGTACGACTCCCTCTACACGCCGCATTTTTTGACTCTCCATTCTGATGCGCCGTTTGCCCGTAACCGGCTGTCCACCGGGGTGTGTACGCGCTCACAGGGTCCGTGGCTGTGCTCACGGCTCCCGGTGCATTCTGTGCACCCATTCTGAGCGTTTCATGAAGACGATCACACCGGGTGGTAGTGTATGACTCCCTCTACGCGCCGCATTTTTTGCTTCTCCATTCGTATGCGCCGTTTGTCCGTAACTGATTGTCAACCGGGATGCGTATGCGCTCAAGGGGTCCGTGCCTACGCTCATGGCTCCCAGTACGGTCCCTGCACCCATGGTGAGCATTTCATCGATACGATCACACCATGTAATAGTATAAAACTTCCTCTACACGCTGCATTTTTGGCCTCTCCATTCTGATGCGCCGTTTGCTCATAACTGGTTGTCGACCGGGGTGGGTACGTGCTCATGGGGTCTGTGGCTGCGCTCACGGCTCCCGGCGCGCTCCCTGCACCCACGGTGAGCGTTTCATCAAGACGATCACACCAGGCGATAGTGTACGACTCCACGTACGAGCCGCATTTTTTGCCTCTCCATTCTGATGCGCCGTTTGCCTGTAACATAATGTCCACCGGGGTGCGTACGCCCTCACGGGGTCCGTGGCTGCGCTCACGGCTCCCGGCGGACTCCTTGCACCCACGGTGAGCGTTTCATTGAGACGATCACTCTAGGCGATAGTGTACGACTCCCTCTACGCGCCGCATTTTACGCCTCTCCATTTTGATGTGCCGTTTGCCCATAACCGATTGTCGACCAGGGTGCGTACGCGCTCACGAGATCCGTGGCTGCGCTCATGGCTCCCAGAGCGCTCCCTGCACCCACCATGACCGTTTCATCGAGACGATCACACCGGGCGGAAGTGCACGACTCCATCTACGTGCCGCATTTTTTGCCTTTCTGTTTTGATGCGCCATTTTCCCGTAACCAACTGTGGTCTAGGGTGCGTACGCGCTCACGGGGTCCGTGGTTGCGCTCACTGCTCCCGGCGCGCTCTGTGCACCCACGATGAGTGTTTCATCGAGACAATCATACCGGGCGGTAGTGTACGACTCCCTCTACGCGCTGCATTTTTTTCCTCTCCATTCTAATGCGCTGTTTTCTCGTAATCGACTGTCTACCGGGGTGGGTACGCGCTCATGGGGTCCGTGGCTATGGTCACGGCTCCCGGCGCGCTCCGTGCACCCACGGTGAGCGTTTCATCCAGACGATCACACCAGGCGGTAGCGTACGACTCCCTCTATGTGCTCCATTCTTTGCCTCTCCATTTGATGCGCCGTTTACCTGTAACCGATTGTCAACTGGGGTGCGTACGCGCTCAAGGGGTCCATGGCTGCGGTCACGGCTCCCGGCGCGCTCCGTGCACCCACGGTGAGCGTTTCATCGAGACGATCATACCGGTCGGTAGTGTACGACTCCCTCTACGCGCTGCATTTTTTTCCTCTCCATTCTAATGCGCTGTTTTCTCGTAATCGACTGTCTACCGGGGTGGGTACGCGCTCATGGGGTCCGTGGCTATGGTCACGGCTCCCGGCGCGCTCCGTGCACCCACGGTGAGCGTTTCATCCAGACGATCACACCAGGCGGTAGCGTACAACTCCCTCTATGTGCTCCATTCTTTGCCTCTCCATTTGATGCGCCGTTTACCTGTAACCGATTGTCAACTGGGGTGCGTACACGCTCAAGGGGTCCATGGCTGCGGTCACGGCTCCCGGCGCGCTCTCTGCACCCACCATGAGCGTTTCATCGAAAGGATCACACCGGGCGGTAGTGTACGACTCCCTGTACACGCCGCATTTTTTGCCTCTCCATTCTGATGTGCCGTTTGCTTGTAACCGATTGTCGACCGGGGTGCGTACGCGCTCACGCACTCCGTGGCTGCGCTCAGGGCTCCCGGCGCGCTCCCTGCACCCACTGTGAGCGCTTCATTGAGACGATCACACCGCGTAGTAGTGTACGACTCCCTCTACGCACCACATTTTTTGCCTCTCCATTATGATGCGTTGTTTGCCCATAACCAATTGTCGACCGGGGTGCATACGCGCTCACAGGGTTCGTGGCTGCGCTCACAGCTCCCGGCATGCTTTTTGCACCCACGGTGAGCATTTCATTGAGACGATCACACCGGGCGGTAGTTTACGACTCCCTTTATGCGCCGCATTTTTTGCCTCTCCATTTTGATGCGCCGTTTGCCTACAACCGATTGTCGACCGGGGTACGCGCTCACGTGATCCATGGCTGCGCTCACGGCTCCCGGCGCGCTCTCTACACCCACGTTGAGTTTTTCATCAACACGATCACACCAAACGGTAGTGTACGACTTTGTCTACGCGCCACATTTCTCACCACTCCATTCTGATGTGCCGTTTGCCCGTAATCGATTGTCAACCAGGGTGCGTACACGCTCATGGAATTTGTTGCTGCGCTCATGGCTCCCGGCGCGCTCCCTGTACCCACAGTGAGCATTTCATCGAGACAATCACACCGCACAGTTGCACGACTCCCTCTACGCTCCGCATTTTTTGCCTCTCCATTCTGATGTGCCGTTTGCCGGTAACCAATTGTCGACCGGGCTACGTACGCGCTCAGGGGGTCTGAAGTTGCCCTCACGGCTCCTGGCGCACTCCGTGCGCCCACGATGAGCGTTTCATCAAGACGATCACACCGCGCGGTAGTGTACGACTCCCTCTACGCGATGCATTTTTTGCCTCTCCATTCTTATGCGCCGTTTGCCCGTAAGCGATTATTGACCGGGATGCGTACGCGCTTTCGAGGTCCGTGGCTATGCTAACGGCTCCCGGCGCGCTCCGTGCACCCACGGTGAGCGTTTCATTTAGACGATAGCACTGCGGGGTAGTGTACAACGGCCTCTACGCGGCGCATTTTTTGCCTCTCCATTCTGATGCGCCGTTTGCCCGTAACCGATTGTCGACCGGGGTGCGTACGGGCTCACAGGATCCGTGGCCGCACTCACGGCTCCTGGCGCGCATTTTGCACCCACGGTGAGCGTTTCATCGAGACGATCACACCGGGCGGTAGTGGACGACTCCCTCTACACGCCGCTTCCTTTGCCTCTCCATTCTCATGCGCCGTTTTCCCGTAACCAATTGTTGATCTGGGTGCTCACGCGCTCACGGGGTCCGTGGCTGCGATCACGTCTCCCGACGCGCTCCCTGCACCCACGGTGAGCGTTTCATCAAGACGGTCACACCGGGAGGTAGTGTACAACTCCCTCTACGCAGCCGCATTTTTGCCTCTCCATTCAGATGCGCTGTTTGCCCATAACCGATTGTCAACCGGGGTGCGTACGCGCTTATGGGGTCCGTGGCTGCGCTCACGGCTCCCGGCGTGTTGCGTGGACCCACGGTGAGCGTTTCATCAAGATGATCACACTGAGCAGCAGTGTTCAACTTCCTCTACGCGTCACATTTTTTGCCTCTCCATTCTGATGCGCCGTTTGCCTCTAATTGATTGTTGACCGGGGTGCGTACGCGCTCACGGGATCCGTGGCTCCGCTCACGGCTCCTGGCGCGCTCTTTGCACCCACGGTGAGCGTTTCATGGAGACAATTACACCGGACGGTAGTGTACAATTCCCTCTACGCGTCGCAGTTTTTGCCTCTATATTCGGATGTGCCGTTTGCCCGTAACCGATTGTCGACCGGGGTGCGTACGCGCTCACGGGGTCCATGGCCATGCTCACGTCGCCCGGCGCGCTCTCTGCACCCACGGTGAGCGTTTCATCAAGAAAATCACACCGGGTGGTAGTATATGACTCCCTCTATGCGCCACATTTTTCGCCTCACCATTCAAATGCGCCGTTTGCCGGTAAACGCTTGTCGACCGGGGTGCATACGCGCTCACGGGGTCCGTGGCTGCGCTCATGCTTCCTGGCACGCTCCCTGCACCCACGTTGAGCGTTTCATGAAGACGATCACACCCGGCGCTAGTGTACGACTCCATCTACGCGCCGCAATTTTCGCGTCTCCATTCTGATGCATCGTTTGCCCGTAACTGATTGTTGAGCGGGTTGCATACGCGCTCACGTGATCTGTGGCTGCGCTCACGGCTCCTGGCGCTAAGGCTGCACACCGGTTTGGAACCGCGGTTCTGAGAATGGAACCGGAACCGCGGTTCCGGTTCCAGCTCGGAACCGGAACCGCGGTTCCGGTTCCGGAACTGCGGTTCCTCATGGAACCGCGGTTCTGGTCACGGTTCCACCGAAGTTCCCCTCGTAGGCAAGGCATATGAAACATGATCGGCTTCCACCATCATGTTTTCTTCAACAAAAACAAGGAAAACACCTTTCAACACTCCTTTGTTGTATGTGGGTACGTCATTGGAGTGCTCACATGGCCTCCAAGGGTGCCACATGAGCAAATAAAGCCCAAAAGAACCCCCCTCCCCACTCGTTATCCCCCCCATAGATGTGGGTTCAGGAACCGCGGTTCCTGGACGGTTCTGGAATCTTGGAACCGGAACCGCGGTTCCGGTTCCGGAACCGGAACCGCGGTTCCGGTTCCAAGATTCCAGAACCGTCCAGGAACCGCGGTTCCTGAACCCACATCTATGGGGGGGATAACGAGTGGGGAGGGGGGGTTTTTTGGGCTTTATTTGCTCATGTGGCACCCTTGGAGGCCATGTGAGCACTCCAATCACGTACCCACATACAATAAAGGAGTGTTGAAAGG
>SZWC01000543.1:95925-239246 GCA_023375785.1 Penium margaritaceum
GAACCGCGGTTCCGGTTCCGGAACCGGAACCGCGGTTCTGGAACCGCGGTTCCTGGAACCTGTGTGCACCCTTACCTGGCGCTCTCCCTGTACTCACGGTGAGCATTTCATCAAGAGGATCACACCGGGCGGTAGTGTACAAATCCATCTACGCGACGCAGTTTTTGCCTCTCCATTTTGATGCGCAGTTTGCCCGAAACCGATTGTCGACCGGGGTACGTACGCGCTCACGGGGTCCGTGGCCGTGCTCACGGCTCCCGGCGCGCTCCCTGCACCCATGGTGAGCGTTTCATCAAGACGATCATACCCGGCGGTAGTGTACGACTCCCTCTACGCGCCGCATTTTTTGCCTATCCATTTTGATGTGCCGTTTGCCCATAACCGATTGTCGACTAGGTGCGTACACACTCACAGAGTCCGTGGCTGCGCTCACGGCTCCCGGCAAGCTCTCTGCACCAAAGGTAAGTGTTTCATCAAGATGATCACACCGGGCGGTAGTGTATAAATCCCTCTATGAGCCGCAATTTTTGCCTCTCCATTCTGATGCACTGTTTGCCCCTAACCGATTGTTGACCGGGGTGCGTATGCGCTCACGAGGTCCATGGCTGCGCTCTCGGCTCCCGGCACACTCTCTGCACCCACGGTGAGCGTTTCATCCAAAGGATCACACCGGGCGGTAGTGTACAACTCCTTCTACGCGACACATTTTTTGTCTCTACAGTCTGATGCACCGTTTGCCCATAACCGATTGCTGACCAGGGTACGTACGCGCTCACATTGTCCACGTCTGCATTCACAGCTCCTTGCGCGCTCTCTGCACCCACAGTTAGCGTTTCATCAAGACGATCACACCGGGCGGTAGGGTACGACTCCCTCTACGCGCCGCAATTCTGGCCTCTCCATTCTGATGTGCCGTTTGCCCATAACCGATTGTCGACCGGGGTGTAAGGCTGCACACCAAATCCTAGGATCCGGGGATCTTATCCGGGAATCCGGATCCGGATCCGGATCCGGGGATCCGGATCCTTGATCAAGATTCGATCCGGGATCCGGGGATCTTTTAATCACATAAAAAGAGGGGAAAACGGGGTGAGGAGTAAGAAGTGTAAGGCATTATCCTTGCTCAGCCTACAGGATCCGGAAAAGATTCGGGGATCCATAGGATTCGGGGATCTTTTCTTGGATCCGAGGATCCAAATCCATCCTAGGATCCGGAACCGGGGATCAGGATCCAACCTGAGATCCGGGAATCTTACCCGGCGTGCACCCTTACTNACACCAAATCCTAGGATCCGGGGATCTTATCCGGGAATCCGGATCCGGATCCGGATCCGGGGATCCGGATCCTTGATCAAGATTCGATCCGGGATCCGGGGATCTTTTAATCACATAAAAAGAGGGGAAAACGGGGTGAGGAGTAAGAAGTGTAAGGCATTATCCTTGCTCAGCCTACAGGATCCGGAAAAGATTCGGGGATCCATAGGATTCGGGGATCTTTTCTTGGATCCGAGGATCCAAATCCATCCTAGGATCCGGAACCGGGGATCAGGATCCAACCTGAGATCCGGGAATCTTACCCGGCGTGCACCCTTACCGGGGTGCGTAAGCCATCACGTGGTCCGTGGCTACGCTCATGGGTCCTGGCAAGCTCCCTGCACCCACGGTGAGCATTTGATCAAGAAGATCAAACCGTGCGGTAGTGCACAACTCCCCGTACGTGCTGCATTTTTTGCCTCTCCATTCTGATGCGCCGTTTGCCCGTAACCGATTGTTGAGCGGGGTCCGTACGCGCTCATGGGGTCCGTGGCTATGCTCACGGCTCCCAGTGCGCTCCCTGCACCCACAGTAAGCGTTTCATCAACACGATCACAGCGGGCGGTAGTGTTCGACTCCCTCTACATGCCGCATTTTTTGCCTCTCCATTCTGAAGCGCCATTTGCCCCTAATTGATTGTCGACTGGGGTGCGTATGCGCTCACGGGGTCCGTGGCTGCGCTCACGGCTCCCGGCGCGCTCCCTGCACTCACGGTGAGCGTTTCATCGAGACGATCACACCGGGCGGTAGCGTACGACTCCCTCTACGTGCCACATGTTTTGCTTCTCTATTCTAATGCGCCGTTTGCCCGTAACCGATTGTCGACCGGGGTGCGTACGCGCTCACAGGGTCCGTGGCTGTGCTCACAGCTCCCGGCGCGCTCCGTGCACCCACGGTGAGCGTTTCATCAAGACGATCATACCGGGCGGTAGTGTACGACTCCCTCTACTCGCCGCATTTTTTGCCTCTCCATTCTAATGCGCCGTTTGCCCGTAACCGATTGTCGACCGTGGTGCATACGCCCTCAGAAGGTCCGTGACTGCGCTTACAGCTCCTAGCGCACTCCCTGTACCCACGGTGAGCGTTTCATCGAGAGGATCACACCTGGCGGTAGTGTACAACTCCTTCTATGCGCCGCATTTTTTGCCTGTCCATTCTGATGCGCCAATTGCCCATAACGGATTAATGACCAGGGTATGTACGCGCTCACGGGGTCCGTGGCTAAGCTCATGGCTCCCTGCGCGCTCCATGCACCCACGGTGAGTATTTCATCAAGACAATCACACCTGGCGGTAGTGTACCACTTCCTCTACGTGCTGCATTTTTCGCCTCTCCATTCTAATACGCCGTTTGCCACTATCCGATTGTCGACCGGGGTGCTTACACGCTCACGGGGTCCGTGGTTGCGCTCACGGCTCCCGGCGCGCTCCTTGCACCCAAGGTGAGCATTTCATTGAGACGATCACACTGGGCGGTCGTGTAGGACTCCCTCTATGTGCCGCATTTTTGCCCTCTCCAATCTGATTTGCCGTTTGCCCGTAACCGATTGTCGACCGGGGTGCGCATGCGCTCACGGGGTCTGTGGCTGCGCTCACAGCTCCCGACGCGCTCCCTGCACCCACGGTGAGCATTTCATCAAGACGATCACACCGGGCGGTAGTGCACGACTCCCTCTACGCGCCGCATGCTTGCCTCTCCATTCGGATGCGCCGTTTGCCCGTAACTGATTGTCGATCGGGGTGCGCACGCACTCATGGGGTTCGTGGCTGCGCTCACAGCTCCCGGCGCGCTCCGTGCACCTACGGTGAGCGTTTCATCAAGACGATCACACTAGGCGGAAGTGTAGGACTCCCTCTACCCGCCGCATTTTTTGCCTCTCCATTCTTATGCGCCGTTTGCCCGTAAACGATTATCGACCAAGGTGCATACGCGTTCACGAGGTCCGTGGCTCCGCTCATGGCTCCCGGCACGCTCCCTGCATCCACGGTGAGCGTTTCATCAAGACGATCACACCGGGCGATAGTGCAGGACTCCCTCTACGCGCCGCATTTTTTGCCTCTTCATTCTGATGCATCGTTTGCCCCTAATCGCTTGTCGACCAGGGTGCGTACGCGCTCACAGGCTCCGTGGCTGCGCTCACGGCTCGCGGCGCGCTCCGTGCACCCACAGTGAGTGTTTCATTGAGACGATCCGCTCATGGCTCCTGGCGCGCTCCCTGCACACACGGTGAGCATTTCATCGTGACGATCACACCGGGCGGTAGTGTATGTCTCCTTCTACGCACCGCAATTTTCTCCTCTACATTCTGATGCGCTTTTTGCTCGTAACCGATTGAGGACCGGAGTGCGTACACGCTCACGAGGTCCATGGTTGCGCTCACGGCTCCCGGCGCGCGCCCTGCACCCGCGATGAGCGTTTCATGAAGACGATCACACCGGGCGGTAGTGTACATCTCCCTCTACATGCTGCATTTTTTGCCTCTCAATTATGATGCGCCGTTTGCCCGTAACCGACTGCCGACTGGGGTGCGTAGACACTCACGGGGTATGTGGCTGCGCTCACGGCTCCCGGTGCGCTCCTTGCACCCAGAGTGAGTGTTTCATCAAGACGATCACACCGCGCAGTAGTGTACAACTCCCTCTACGCATCACATTTTTTGCCTCTCCATTCTGATGTGCCGTTTGCCGTAACTGATTGTCGACAAGGGTGCGTACGCGACCACAGGGTCCGTGGCTGCGCTCACGGCTCCCGGCGCGCTCCGTGCACCCACGGTGAGCGTTTTATCAAGACGATCACACTCGGTAGTAGTGTACAACTCCCTCTACGCGCCGCATTTTTTGCCTCTCAATTCTCATGCGCCGTTTGCCTGTATCCGATTATCGACCGGGATGTGTACGCGCTCACAGGGTCCATGGCTGCGCTCACGGCTCCCGGCGCGCTCCCTTCACCCACGATGAGCGTTTCATCAAGACGATCACACCCGGTAGTAGTGTACAACTCCCTCTACGCGCCGCATTTTTTGCCTTTCCATTCTGATGCGCCATTTTCCCACAACTGATTGACGACTGGGGTGCGTACGCGCTCACGGGGCCGTGGCTCCGCTCACGGCTCCTGGCGCGCTCTGTGCACCCACGATGAGCGTTTGATCAAGACGATCACACTGGGCGGTAGTATACGACTCCCTCTATGCGCCGCATTTTTTGCCTCTCCATTTTGATGCGCCGTTTGCCCGTAACTGATTGTCGACCCAGGTACGTACGCGCTCACGGGGTCCGTGGCTGCGCTCACGACTCCTGGCGCGCTCCTTGCACCCACGGTGAGTGTTTCATCGAGACGATCACACCACTTGATACTGTACGACACCCTCTACGCGCCGCATTTTTTGCCTCTCCATTCTGATGCGCCGTTTGCTTGTACCCGATTGTCGACCGGGGTGCGTATGCGCTCACGGGGTTTGTGGCTGCGCTCACGGCTCCCGGCGCACTCCCAACACTCACGGTGAGCATTTCATCGAGACGATCACACCGGTCAGTAGTGTACAAATCCCTCTACGCACCGCATTTTTTGCCTCTCCATTCAGATGCGTCGTTTGCCCATAACCGATTGTCGACCAGGGTGCGTATGCGCCCACGGGGTCCGTGGCTGTGCTCACGGCTCCCGGCGTGCTCCGTGTACCCACGGTGAAGGTTTCATCAAGATGATCACACTGGACGGTAGTGTACGACTCCCTCTATGCGCCGCATTGTTTGCCTCTCCATTCTGATGCACCGTTTGTGTGTAACCGGTTGTTGACCGGGGTGTGTACGCGCTCACGGAGTCTGTGGCTGTGCTCACGGCTCCCGGCGCGCTCCGTGCACCCACGGTGAGCGTTTCATCAAGACGATCACACCGAGCGGTAGTATACGACCCCTCTACGTGCCGCATTTTTTGCCTCTCCATTCTGATGCGCCGTTTGCCTGTAACCGATTGTCGACCGAGGTGCGTACGCGCTCACAAGGTCCGTGGCTGCGCTCACGGCTCCTTGCGAGCTCCATGCACCCATGGTGAGCATTGCATCAACACGATCACACCGGGCGATAGTGTACGACTCCTTCTACGTGCCGCATTTTTTGCCTCTCCATTCTGATGCGCTGTTTGCCCATAACCGATTGTCAACCGGGGTGCGTACGTGCTCACGCGGTCCGTGGTTAATCTCACGGCTCTCGGCACGCTCCCTACACCCACGGAAAGCGTTTCGTCAGGACAATCACACCGGTCGGTAGTGTACGACTCCCTCTACGAGCCGCATTTTTTACCTCTCCATTTTGATGCGCCGTTTTCCCGTAACCAATTGTCGACCGGGGTGCGTACGCGCTCACGGGATCCGTAGCTGCACTCACGGCTCCCGGCGCGCCCCCTGCACCCACGATGAGTCTTTCATCAAGACGATCATATCGGGCGATAGTGTACGACTCCCTCTATGCGCCGCATTTTTGGCGTGTCCATTCTGCTGCGCCATTTGCTTGTAACCGATTCTCAGCCGGGGTGCGTACGCGCTCACGAGGTCCGTGGCTGCGCTCACGGCTCTTGGCGCACTGCCTACACCCACGGTGAGTGTTTCATTAAAACGATCACACGGGGCAGTAGTGTACGACTCCCTCTACGCGTCGCATTTTTTGCCTCTCCATTTCGATGCGCCGTTTCCCCCTTACCGATTGTCGACTGGGATGCGTATGCGCTCACGGGGTCAGTGGCTGTGCTCACGGCTCCCGGTGCGCTCCCTGCACCCACGGTGAGTGCTTCATCGAGACAATCACACCGGGCAGTAGTGTACGACTCCCTCTTCGCACCGTTTTTTTTGCCTCTCCATTGTGATGCGCAGTTTGCCCGTAGCCGATTGTCGACTAGAGTACGTACGCGCTCACGGGGTCCATGGCTGCGCTCATGGCTCCCGGTGCGCTCCGTGCACCCACGGTGAGTGTTTCATGAAGACAATCACACTGGGCGATAGTACACGACTCTCTCTATGCGCCGCATTTTTTGCCTCTCCATTCTGATGTGCCTATTGCCCGTAACCGATTGTCGATCGGGGTACGTACGCGCTCACGGGGTCCGTGGCTGCGCTCACGGCTTCTGGCGCGCTCCCTACACCCACGGTGAGCGTTTCATCAAGACGATCACACTGGTTGGTAGTGTACGACTCCCTCTACGCGCCACATTTTTTGCCTCTCCATTCTGATGTGCCGTTTGCTTGTAACCGATTGTCGACCGGGGTGCGTACGCGCTCACGGGGTCTGTGGCTGCGCTCACGGCACCCGGCGCGCTCCCTGCACTCATGGTGAGCGTTTCATGGAGACGATCACACCGGTCAGTAGTGTACAACTCCCTCTACACGCCGCATGTTTTGCCTCTCCATTCTGATGCACCGTTTGCACATAACTGACTGTCGACCGGGGTGCAAACGCGTTCACGAGGTCCGTGGCTGCGCTCACGGCTCCCGGCACGCTCCCTGCACCCATGGTGAGCGTTTCATCAAGACGATCACTCCGGGCGGTAGTATACGGCCCCTCTATGCACCGCATTTTTTGCCTCTCCATTCTGATGAGCCGTTTGCCCTTAACTGATTGTCGACCGGGATGTGTACATGCTCACGGGGTCCGTGGCTACGCTCACGGCTCCCGGCGCGCTCTCTGCACCCACGGTGAGCGTTGCATCCTGACGATCACACCGGGCGGTAGTGTACGACTCCCTCTACGTGCTGCATTTTTCGCCTTTCCATACTCATGCGCCGTTTACCCTTAACCAATTGTCAACCGGGGTGCGTACGCGGTCACGCGGTCCGTGGGTGCGCTCACGGCTCCCAACGCGCTCCCTGCACCCACGGTGAGCCTTTCATCGAGACGATCAAAACGGATGGTAGTGTACGACTCCCTCTACGCGGCACATTTCTTACCTCTCCATTTTGATGCGCCATTTGCCCATAACCGATTGTCGTCCGGAATGCGTACGCAATCAAGGGGTCCGAGGCTGCACTCACGGCTCCCGGCATGCTCCCTGGACCCACGCTGAGCGTTTCATCAAGACGATCATACTGGGCGATAGTTTACTACTCCCTCTATGCGCCGCATTTCTTGCCTCTCCATTTTGATGCGCCGTTTTCCCGTAACCGATTGTCAACCGGGGTGCATACGCACTCACGAGGTTCGTGGCTACGCTCACGGCTCCTGGCGTGCTACCTGCACCCACAGTGAGCGTTTCATCAAAAGGATCACACCGGGCAGTAGTGTACCACTCCCTCTATGTGTCGCATTTTTTGCCTCTCCATTCAGATGCTGCGTTTGCCTGTAAACGATTCTCGACCAGGGTGTGTACGCGCTCACAGGGTCCGTGGCTGCGCTCAAGGCTCTCGGCATGCTCTCTGCACCCACGGTGAGCGTTTCATCAAGACAATCACGTCGGGCGGTACTGTACGACTCCCTCTACACGCCGCATTTTTCGCCTCTCCATTCACATGCGCCGTTTGCACGTAACCGGTTGACAACTGGGGTGCGTACGCGCTCATAGGGTCCGTGGCTGCGCTCACGGCTCCCGGCTCCCTCCCTGCACCCACGGTGAGCGTTTCATCGAGACGATCACACCAGGCGGTAGTGCACAACTCCCTCTACGCATCGCATTTTTTGCTTGTCAATTTTGATGCGCCATTTGCCCATAACCGATTGTCGACCGGGGTGCGTATGCACTCACGGGGTCCGTGGCTGCGCTCACAGCTCCTGGCGCGCTCCCTACACCTACCGTGAGCGTTTCTTCAAGACGATCACACTCGGCGGTAGTGAATGACTCCCTCTACGCGCCGCATGTTTTGCCTCTCCATTCTGATGCACCGTTTGCCCGTAAACGATTGTCGATTGGGGTACGTACGTGCTCAAGGGATCCGTGGCTGCGCTTACGACTCCCGGCGCGCTCCATACATCCACGGTGAGCGTTTCATCGAGACGATCACACTTGTAGTAGTGCACCAGTCCCTCTACGCGTTGCATTTTCGCCTCTCTTTTCTGATGCGCTGTTTACCTGTAACCGATTGTCGACCGGGATGCGTACGCGCTCACAGGATCCGTGGCTTTGCTCACGGCTCCCGGCGTGCTCCCTGCACCTACGGGGAGCGTTTGATGGAGACGATCATACCGGTTGATAGTGTACAACTCCCTCTATGCTCCGCATTTTTCGCCTTTCCGTTCTGATGCGCCGTTTGCCCGAAACCAATTGTCGACCGGGGTGCATACGCGCTCACGGGATCCGTGGCTGCGCTCATGGCTCCCGGTAGCTCCTTACACCCACGGTGAGCGTTTCATCAAGAGGATCACACAGGGCGGTAGTATACAACTCCCTCTATGTGCCGCATTTTTTGCCTCTCCATTCTGATGCGCTGTTTGCCCGTGACCGACTGTCAACCGGGGTGCGTATGCGCTCACAGGGTCTATGGCTCTGCTTACGGCTCCCGGCGCACTCCGTGCACCCACGGTGAGCGTTTCATCAAGAGGATCACACCGGGCGGTAGTGTACGACTCCCTCTACGCACTGCATTTTTTGCCTCTCCATTCTGATGCGCCGTTTTCTCGTAATTCATTGTCGATCGGGATGCGTACATCATCACGGGGTTTGTGGCTGCGCTCACGGCTCCCGGCGCGCTCCCTGCACTCACGGTGAGCGTTTCATCAAGACTATCACACCGGATGGTAGTGTACGACTCCCTCTACGCGCCACATTTTTTGCCTCTCCATTCTGATACACACTTTGCCCGTAAGTGATTGTCGACCGGGGTGCGTACGCGCTCACGTGGTCCGTGGGTGCTCTCACGGCTCCGGGCGTGCTCCTAGCACCCACGGTGAGCGTTGCATCAAGACGATCACACCGGGAGGTAGTGTACGACTCCCTCTACGTGCCGCATTTTTTGCCTCTCCATTCTGATGCGCCCTTTGCCCGTAAGCAAATGTCGACCAGGGTGCGCACGCGCTCACGCGGTCCGTGGCTGCGCTCACGGCTTCCGGCGCGCTCCCTGCACCCACAGTGAGCGTTTCATCGAAACGATCACACCGGTCGGTAGTGTATGGCTCCCTCTACGCACCGCATTTTTTACATCTCCATTTTGATGCGCCGTTTGCCCATAACCGATTGTCGACCGGGGTCATATTCGTTCACGGGGTCCGTGACTGCACTCACGCCTCCCGGCGCGCTCCCTGCACCCACGATGAGCGTTTCATCAAGAAGATCATACCGGGCCATAGTGTATGACTCCCTCTATGCGCTGCATTTTTTGCCTATCCATTCTGATGCGCTGTTTGCCCGCAACCGATTGTGACCCAGGGTGTGTACGCCCTTACGGGGTCCGTGGTTGCGCTCACGGCTCCCGGCGCGCTCCTAGTACCCACAGTGCGTGTTTCATCAAGACAATCACATCGTGCGGTAGTGTACGACTCCCTCTACGTGCCGCATTTTCCGCCTCTCCATTCTGATGCATTGTTTGCCCGTAACCGATTGTCGACCAGGGTGCGTATGCGCTCACAGGGTCCGTGGCTGCGCTCAAGGCTCCCGGCACACTCTCTACATCCACGGTGAGCGTTTCATCGGGACGATCACACCAGGCGGTAGTATACGACTCCCTCTACGTGCCGCATTTTTTGCCTCTCCATTAAGATGCGCCTATTGCATGTAACTGATTGTCGACCGTGGTGCGTACGCGCTCACAGGGTAAGTGGCTCCGCTCGCGGGGTCCGTGGCTCCGCTCACGGCTCCCGGCGCGCTCCCTGCATCCACGGTGTGCGTTTCATGAAGACGATCACACCGGGCGGTAGTGTATGACTCCTTCTACGTACTGTATTTTTTGCCTCTCCATTGTGATGCGCCGTTTGCCCGTAACGGACTGTCAATCGTGGTGCGTATGCGCTCACGGGGTTTGTGGCTGCGCGCACGGCTCCCGACGCGCTCCGTGCACCCACGGTAAGCATTTCATCAAGACGATCACACCGTGCAGTAGAATACAACTCTCTCTACGCGCCGAATGTTTTGCCTCTCCATTCTAATGCGTCGTTTGCCCGTAATCGATTGTTGACCGGGGTACGTACGCGCTCAGGAGGCACGTGGCTACGCTCATGGCTCCCAGCGCGCTCCCTGCACCCGCGGTGAGCGTTTCATTGAGACAATCACACCGGTCGGTATTATACAACTCCCTCTGCGCGCCGCATTTTTTGCCTCTCCATTCTGATGCGCTGTTTGCCTGTAACCGATTGTCGACCGGGGTGCGTTCGCGCTCACGGGGTTTGTGGCTGCGCTCACGGCTCCCGGTGCGCTCCCTGCACTCACGGTGAGCGTTTCATCAAGACGATCACAGCGGTCAGTAGTGTACGACTCCTTCTACGCGCCGCATTTTTTGCGTCTCCATTCTGATGCACCGTTTGCACGTAACTGATTGTCGACTGGGGTGCGTATGCGCTCATGGGGTCCGTGGCTTTGCTCACGGCTCCCGGCGTGCTTTGTGCACCCAGAGTGAGCATTTCATCAAGACGATCACACCGGATCATAGTATACGACCCCCTTTTGTGCCGCATTTTTTGCCTTTCTATTCTAATGCGCCGTTTGTCCGTAACCAATTCTCAACCGGGGCGCATACGCGCTCGTGGGGTCCAGGGCTGCGCTCACGACTCCTCGCGTGCTACTTGCACCCACGGTAAGCGTTTCATCAAAACGATCACACCGGGCAGTAGTGTACGACTCCCTCTATGCGCCGCATGTTTTGCCTCTCAAATCGGATGCGCCGTTTGCCCGTAGCCGATTGTAGACCGGGGTGCGTACGCCCTCACGGGGTCCGTGGCTGCGCTCACGGCTCCGTGCGCGCTCCCTGCACCCACGGTGAGCGTTTCATCAAGACGATCACATCGGGCGGTTGTGTACAACACCATCTACGTGCCGCATTTTTGGCCTCTCCAATCTGATGCGCCGTTTGCCCGTAACCGATTGTCCACCGGGGTGCGTACGCGCTTAAAGGATCCGTGGCTGCTCTCAAGGCTCACGGCACGCTCTCTAGACCCACGGTGAGCGTTTTGATCGGGACGATCTTACCCGGCGGTAGTCTACAACTCCCTCTACGCGCCGCATTTTTCGCCTCTCCATTCGGATGCACCGTTTGCCTATAACTGATTGTCGACCGGGGTGCGTACGCACTCATGGGGTCTGTGGCTGCGCTCACGGCTCCCGGCAAGCTCCTTGCACCCACGGTGAGCTTTTCTTCAAGACGATAACACCGTGCCGTAGTGTATGAGTCCCTCTACGCGCCGAATTTTTTGCCTCTCCATTCTGATGCACCGTTTGCCCGTAACCGATTGTTGACCGGGGTGCGTACGCGCTCATGGGGTCCTTGGCTGCGCTCACGGATCCCGACGCGCTCCCTGCACCCACTGTGAGCGTTTCATATAGACAATCACACCGGGCGGTAGTGTACAACTCCCTCTACGCGCCGTAGTTTTTGCCTGTCCATTCTGATGCGCCGTTTACCCGTAACCAATTGTCAACCGGGGTGCGTACGCGCTCACGGGGTCCGTGGCTGTGCTCACGGCTCCCAGCGCGCTCCCTGCACCCACGGTGAGCGTTTCATTGAGACGATCACAACGGGCGGTAGTGTACAACTCCCTCTACATGCCGCATATTTTGCCTCTCTATTCTGTTCCACGTTTGCCCGTAACCGATTGTCGACCGGGGTGCGTACGCGTTCATAGGGTCCGTGGCTGCGCTCACGGCTCCCAGCACACTCTCTACACCCACGTTGAGCGTTTCATCTAGACAATCACATCGGGCGGTACTGTACGACTACCTCAACGCGCCGCATTTTTTGCCTCTCCATTTTGATGCGCCATGTGCCTGTAATGGAGTCGACCGGGTTGCGTATGCGCTCACAGGGTCCATGGCTGCGCTCACAGCTCCCGCCGTGCTCCGTGCACCCACGGTGAGCGTTTGATCAAGACGATCACACCGGACGGTAGTGTACGACTCCCTCTACACGCTGCATTTTTTGCCTCTCCATTCTGATACACTGTTTGCGCATAACTGATTGTCGACAGGGGTGCATACACGCTCACGAGGTCCGTGGGTGCGCTCACGGCTCCCGATGCGCTCTGTGCACCCACGGTGAGCGTTTCATCAAGACGATCAAATCGGGCAGTAGTATACGACCCCTCTACGCGCTGCATTTCTTGCCTCTCCATTCTGATGCGCCGTTTGCCCGTAACCAATTTTCCACCGGGGTGCGAACGCGCTCACAAGTTCTATGGCTGCGCTCATGGCTCCCAGTGCGCTCTCTACACCCACGGTGAGCATTGCATCGAGACGATCATACTGAGAGGTAGTGTACAACTCCTTCTATGCTCCGCATTTTTTGCCTCTCCATTCTGATGTGTCGTTTGCCTGTAACCGATTATCGACCGGGGTGCGTACGCGCTCATGCGGTCCGTGGCTGCGCTCACGGCTCCCGGCGCGCTCCCTGCACCCACGGTGACCATTTCATCAAGACGATCACACCGTTTAATAGTGTACAATTCCCTCTACGCGCCGTATTTTTTGCTTGTCCATTCTGATGCGCCGTTTGCCCGTAACCGAATGTCGACCGGGGTGCGTACGCGCTCACGGGGTCCGTTGCTGTTCTCACGGCTCCCGGCGCGCTCCCTGCACCCACGGTGAGCATTTAATCAAGACAATCACACCGGGCAATAGTGTAGGACTCTCTCCATCTGCCACATTTTTCGCCTGTCCATTCTGATGCGCCGTTTGCACGTAACCGATTGTCGACCGGGTGCGTACGTGCTCACGGGGTCGCTGGCTGCGCCTACGGCTCCTGTCGCGCTCCCTGCACCCACAGTGAGTGTCTCATCAAGACGATAACATCGGGCGGTAGTGTATGACTCACTCTACGTCCTGCATTTTTTGCCTCTCCATTCTGATGCGTCGTTTTCTCGTAACCGATTATCGACTGGGGTGCGTACGCGCTCACGGGGTCCGTGGCTCTGCTCACGGCTTACGGCACGCTCTCTGCACCCACGGTGCGCTTTTCATCGCGACGATCACACCGGGCGGTAGTGCAGACTCCCTCTATGCACCGCTTTTCTTGCCTCTCCTTTTTGATGCACCGTTTGCCTGTAACCGATTGTCGACCGGGGTGCGTACGTGCTCACGTTATTCGTGGCTGCGCTCACGACTCCCGGCGCACTCTTTGCACCCACGTTGAGCGTTTCATTGAGACGATCACATCGAACGGAAGTTTACGACTCCGTCTACGCGCCAAATTCTTCACCTCTCCATTCTTATGTGCCGTTTGCCCATAACCAATTCTCGACCGGGGTGCGTACGGGCTCACAGGATCCGTTGTTGCGCTCATGGCTCCCGGCGCGCTCCCTGCACCCACGGTGAGCATTCATCGAGACAATCACACCGGACGGTAGTGCACAACTCCCTCTACGCTCCACATTTTTTGCCGCTCCATTCTGGTGTGCCACTTGCCCGTAACCAATTGTCGACTGGGGTGCGTACGCGCTCAGGGGGTGTGAGGCTGCGCTCACGGCTCCTGGCGTGCTCCGTGCGCCCACGGTGAGCGTTTCATCAAGACGATCATACCGGGTGGTAGTGTACGACTCCCTCTAAGCGCTGCATTTTTTGCCTCTCCATTCTGATGCGCCGTTTGCCCGTAACCGATTATCGACCGGGATGCATACGCGCTTTCGGGGTCTGTGGCTACGCTCACAGCTCCCGGCGCGCTCTGTGCACCCACAGTGATCATTGCATCAACACGATCACACCAGGCGATAGTGTACGACTTCCTCTACGTGCTGCATTTTTCGCCTCTCCATTTTGATGCGCCGTTTGCCCGTAACCGATTGTCAACAGGGGTGCGTACGCGCTCACGGGGTCTGTGGCTACGCTCACGGCTCCCGGCGCGCTCCCTCCACCCACGGTGAGCATTTCCTCGAGACGATCACACCGGTCGGTAGAGTACGACTCCCTCTACGCGCCGCATTTTTTACCTCTCCATTTTGATGCGCCGTTTGCTTGTAACCGACTGTCGACCGGGGTGCGTACGCGCTCACGGGGTCCGTGGCTGCACTCATGGCTCGCGGCGCACTCCCTGCACCCACGGTGAGCGTTTCATCAAGACAATTATACCGTGCGATAGTGTATGACTCCCTCTATGCGCCGCATTTTTGGCGTGCCCATTCTGATGCGCCGTTTGCTCGTAATTGATTATCGACCAAGGTGCTTACGCGCCCACAGGGTCCGTGGCTGCGCTCACGGCTCCTGGCGCGCTGCCTGCACTCACGGTGAGCATTTCATCGAAACGATCATACGGGGCAGTAGTGTACGACTCCCTATACGCGTCGCATTTTTTGCCTCTCCATTTCGATGCGCCGTTTGCCCCTAACCGATTGTCGACCGGGGTGCGTATGCGCTCACGGGGTCTGTGGCTGCGCTCACGGCTCCCGGTGCGCTCCCTGCACCCACGGTGAGCGCTTCATCAAGACGATCACACCGGGTAGTAGTGTACAACTCCCTTTACGCATCGCATTTTTTGCCTCTCCATTCTGATGCGCTGTTTGCCCGTAACTGATTGTCGACTGGGGTGCGTACGTGCCCACAGCGTCCGTGGTTACCCTCACGGCTCCCGGTGCGCTCCGTGCACCCACAGTGAGCGTTTCATCAAGACGATCACACCGGGCGGAAGTGTAGGACTCCCTCTACGTGCCGCATTGTTTGCCTTTCAATTCTGATGCGTTGTTTGCCCGTAACTGATTGTCGAGCGGGATGTGTACGCGCTCATGGGGTCCGTGGCTGCGCTCACAAGGTCCGTGGCTGCGCTCACGGGGTCCGTGGCTGTGCTCACCGCTCCCGGCGCGCTCCTTGCACCCACGGTGAGCGTTTCATGAAGACGATCACACCAAAAAGTAGTGTACGACTCCCTCTACGTGCTGCATTTTCCGCCTCTCCATTCTGATGCACAGTTTGCCCGTAACCGATTGTCGACTAGGGTGCGTACGCGCTCACGTGGTCCGTGGCTGCGCTCATGCCTACCCGCGCGCTCCGTGCACCCACGGTGAGCGTTTCATCAAGATGATCATACCGGGCGGTAGTATACGACTCCCTTTATGCGCTGCATGTTTTGCCTCTCCATTCTGATGCGCCGTTTGTCTGTAACCTATTGTCGACTGGTGTACGTACGTGCTCACAGGGTCCGTGGCTGCGCTCACGGCTTTCGGCGCGCTCCCTACACCCACGGTGAGCTTTTCATCAAGACGATCACACCGGTTGGTAGTGTATGACTTTCTCTATGCGCCGCAGTTTTTACCTCTCCATTCTGATGTTCCGTTTGCTTGTAAATGATTGTCGACTGGGATGCGTACGTGCTCATGGGGTCTGTGGCTGCGCTCACCGCACCAGGAGCGCTCCCTGCACTCACGCTGAGCGTTTCATCGAGACGGTCACACCGGTCATTAGTGTACGACTCCCTCTACGCGTTGCATTTTTTGCCTCTCCATTCTGATGCGCCGTTTGCCCGTAATTGATTGTCGATCGTGGTGCGTACGCGCTCACAGGGTCCATGGCTGCGCTCACGGCTCCTGGCGCGCTCTTCACCCACGGTGAGCGTTGTATCATGACGATCACATCAGGCGGTAATGTACGACTCCCTGTACGTGTTGCATTTTTTGCCTCTCCATACTCATGCACCGTTTTCCCATAACCGATTGTCGATCGGGGTGCGTACGCTCTCACGCGGTCCGTGGCTACGCTCACGACTCCCGACGCGCTCCCTTCACCCACACTGAGCCTTTCATCGAGATGATCACAACGGTCGGTAGTGTACGAGTCCCTCTACGCAGCTCATTTCTTACCTGTCCATTTTGATGCGCCGTTTGCCCGTAACCGATTGTCGACTTGGGTGCGTACGCGCTCACGGGGTCCGTGGCTGCACTCACGGCTCCTGGCGCGCTCCCTATACCCATGGTGAGCGATTCATCAAGACGATCATACCGGTCGATAGTGTACGACTCCCTCTATGCGCCGCATTTTTCGCCTCTCCATTCTGATGCGCCAATTGCCCATAACGGATTCTCAACCGGGGTGCGTACGCACTCACAAGGTTCGTGGCTGCGCTCACGGCTCCTGGCGTGCTGCATGCACCCACAGTGAGCGTTTCATCAAAATGATCACACCGGGCAGTAGTGTACGAGTCCATCTATGCGTCACATTTTTTGCCTCTCCATTCAGATGCGGCGTTTTCCCGTAGTCAATTGTCGACCGGGGTGCGTACGCGCTCATGAGGTCCGTGGTTGCGCTCACGGCTCCCACCGTGCTCTCTGCACCCATGGTTAGCGTTGCATCCAGACGATCACACCGGGCGGTAGTGTACGACTCCCTCTACGTGCTGCATTTTTTGCCTCTCCATGCTGATGCGCCGTTTGCCCGTAATCGATTGTCGACTGGGGTGCGTACACGCTCACATGTTCCGTGGCTGTGCTCACGGCTCCCGGTGCGCTCCTTGCACCCACAGTGAGCGTTTCATCAAGACGATCACACCGGTCGGTAGTGCACAACTCCCTCTACGCGGTGCATGTTTTACCTCTCCATTTTGATGTGCCGTTTGCCCGTAACTGATTGTCGACCGGGGTGCGTTTGCGCTCACGGGATCCGTGGCTGCACTCACGGCTCCCGGCGCGCTCCCTGCACCCACGGTGAGCATTTCATCAAGACAATCATACCGGGCGATAGTGTACGACTCCCTCTATGCGTCACATTTTTCGCCTCTCAATTCTGATGCACCGATTTCCCGTAACCGATTCTCAACCGGGGTACGTACGCACTCATGGGGTTCGTGGCTGCGCTCACGGCTCTTGGCGTGCTGCCTGCACCCATGGTGAGCGTTTCATCAAAACGATCCCACCGGGCAGTAGTGTATGACTCCCTCTATGCGTCGCAGTTTTTGCCTCTCCATTCAGATGTGGCGTTTGCCCGTAATTGATTGTCGACCGGGGTGCATACGCGCTCACGGGGTCCGTGGCTGCACTCACGACTCCCGGCGCGCTCCCTGCACCCACGGTGAGCGTTTCCTCAAGATGATCATATCGGGCGATAGTGTACGACTCCCTCTATGCGGAGCAAATTTTTCCTGTCCATTCTGATGCGATGTTTGCCCGTAACAGATTGTGGACCGGGGTGTGTACGCCCTCATGGAGTCCTTGGTTGTGCTCACGGCTCCCGGCGCGCTCCCTGCACCCACGGTGAGCGTCTCATCAAGACGATCACACTGGGCGGTAGAGTAAGACTCCCTCTACGCGCCGCATTGTTGGCCTCTCCATTCTCATGCGCCGTTTGCCCGTAACCGATTGTCGATCGGGGTGCGTATGCGCTAATAGGTTCTGTGGCTGCGCTCACGGCTGCCGACGCGCTCCGTGCACCCATAGTGAGCGTTTCATCAAAACGATCACACCGGGCGGTAGTGTACGACTCCCTCTACGCGTCGCATTTTTTGCCTTTCATTCTGATGCGTCGTTTTCCCGTAACCGATTGTCGACCGGGGTGCATACGCACTCACAGGGTCCGTGGCTGCGCTCACGGCTCCCGGCGCCCTCACTGTACCCACGGTGAGCGTTTCATCGAGACGATCACACCGGGCGGTAGTGTATGACTCCCTCTACGCGCCGCATTTTTTCCCTCTCCATTTTGATGCGTTGTTTGCCCATAACCGATTGTCGTCCGTGGTGCCTATGCGCTCACGGAGTCCGTGACTGCAGTCACGGCTCCCGCCGCGCTCCCTGCACCCACGATGAGCGTTTCATGAAGATGATCATATCGAGCCATAGTGTCCGACTCCCTCTATGCGCCGCATTTTTTGCCTGTCCATTCTGATGCGCCGTTTTCCCGTAACCGATTGTCGACCGGGGCGCGTACGCGCTCATGGGGTCCATGGCTGCGCTCACGCCTCCTAGCGCGTTGCCTGCACCCACGGTAAGCATTTAATCAAAACGATCACACCGGGCAGTAGTGTACGACTCCCTCTATATGCCGCATGTTTTGCCTCTCAAATCTGATGCGCCGTTTTCCCGTAACCGATTGTGGACCAGGGTGCATACGCCCTCACGGGGTCCGTGGCTACGCTCACGGCTCCCGACGAGCTCCCTACACCCACAGTGAGCATTTCATCAAGCGGATCACATCGGGCGGTAGTGTACAACTCCCACTATGTGCCGCATTTTTTGCCTCTCCATTCAGATGCGCCGTTAGCCCGTAACGGATTGTCGACCGGGGTGCGTACGCGCTCACAGGGTCCGTGGTTGCGCTCAAGGCTCCCGGCACGCTCTTTACACCCACGGTGAGCGTTTCATCGGTACTATCACACCAGGCGGTAGTGTACAACTCCCTCTACGCGCCGCATTTTTGGCCTCTCCATTCGGATGCGCCGTTTGCCCGTAACCGATTGTCGATCGGGGTGCGTACGCGCTCACGAGGTCCGTTGCTGCACTCACGGCTCCCGGCGGGCTCCCTGCACCCACGGTAAGCGTTTCATCAAGACGATCACACTGGGCGGTAGTGTATGACTCCCTCTACGTGCATCATTTTCTGCCTCTCCATTCTGATGCGCCGTTTGCCCGTAACCGACTGTCGACCGGGGTGCATATGCGCTCAAGGGATCCGTGGCTGCGCTCACGGCTCCCGGCGCGCTCGGTGCACCCACGGTGAGCGTTTCATCAAGACGATCACATCGTGCGGTAGTATACAACTCCCTCTACGCGCCATATTTTTGGCCTCTCCATTCTGATGCGCCGTTTGCCCGTAACCGATTGTCGACCGGGGTACGTACGCGCTCAGGGGGCCCGTGGCTGTGCTCACGGCTCCCGGCGCGCTCCCTACACACACGGTAAGCGTTTCATCAAGATGATCACAGCGGTAAGTACTGTACAACTCCCTCTACGCGCCGCAGTTTTTGCCTCTCCATTATGATGCGCCGTTTGCTCGTAACCAATTGTCGACCGGGGTGCGTACCCACTCACAAGGTCGGTGGCTGTACTCACAGCTCCCGGCGTGCTCCGTGCACCCACGGTGAGTTTTTCATCGAGACGATCACACCGGACGGTAGTGTACAACTCCCTCTACGCGCCGCACTTTTTGCCTCTCCATTCTGATGCACTGTTTGTGTGTAACAGATTGTCGACCGAGGTGCGTACGCACTCACGGGGTCCATGGCTGCGCTCACGGCTCCCGGTGCGCTTTGTGCACCCACTGTGAGCGTTTCATCAAGACGATCACACCGGACAGTAGTATACCACCCCCTTTTGCACTGCATTTTTTGCCTGTCCATTCTGATGCCCCGTTTGCACGTAACCAATTGTCAACCGGGGTGCGTACGCGCTCACGGGGTCGGTGGTTGCGCTCACGGCTCCCGGCGCGCTCTCTGCACCCACGGTGAGCGTTGCATCGAGACGATCACACCGCGAGGTAGTGTACACTTCCCTATAGGTGCCGCATTTTTTGCCTCTCTATTTTGATGCGCCCTTTGCCCGTAACCGATTGTCGACCGGGGTGCGTACGCGCTCACGCGGTCTGTGGCTGCGCTCACGGCTCCCGGCGCGCTCCCTCCACCCACGGTGAGCGTTTCATCGAGACGATCACACCGGTCGGTAGTGTATGACTCCCTCTACGTGCCGCATTTTTTACCTCTCCATTTTGATGCGCCGTTTGCCCATAACCGATTGTCGACCGGGGTGCGTATGCGCTCACGGGGTCCGTGAATGCACTCACTGCTCCCGGCGCGCACCTTGCACCCACGGTGAGCGTTTCATCAAGACGATCATACCGGGCCATAGTGTACGACTCCCTCTATGCGCCGCATTTTTTGCCTGTCCATTTTGATGCGCCGTTTGCCCGTAACCGATTCTCAACGGGGGCGCATACGCGCTCATGGGATATGTGGGTGCGCTCACGGCTCCTCGTGTGCTGCCTGCACCCACGGTAAGCGTTTCATCAAAACGATCACACAGGGTAGTAGTGTACGACTCCCACTATGCGCTGCATGTTTTGCCTCTCCAATCTGATGCTCCGTTTGCTCGTAACCGATTTTAGACTGGGGTGCGTACGCCCTCACGGGGTCCGTGGCTGCGCTCACGGCTCCTGGCGCGCTCCCTGCACCCACGGTGAGCGTTTCATCAAGACGATCACATCGGGCGGTAGTGTACGACTCCCTCTACGTGCCGCATTTATCTTCTCTCCAATCTGATGCGCCGTTTGCCCGTAACCGATTGTCGACCGGGTTGCGTAATCGCTCACAGGGTCCGGGGCTGCGGTCAAGGCTCCCGGTACGCTCTCTACACCCATGGTGAACGTTTCATCGTGACGATCACACCGGGCGGTAGTCTACGACTCCCTCTACGCGCCGCATTTTTTGCCTCTCCATTCGGATGCGCCGTTTGCTTGTAACCGATTGTGGACAGGGGTGCGTACGCGCTCACGGGGTCCGTGGCTGCGCTCACGGCTCCCGGCGTGCTCCCTGCACCCATTGTGAGCGTTTCATCAAGACAATCACACTGGGCGGTAGTGTACGACTCCCTCTACATGTCGCATTTTTTGTCTCTCAATTCTGATGCGCCGTTTGCCCGTAACAGATTGTCGATTGGGTTGCGTACGCCCTCATGGGGTCTGTGGCTGCGCTCACGGCTCCCGACACACTCTCTGCACCCACGGTGAGTGTTTCATCCAGACAATCACAGTGGGCGGTACTGTACGACTCCCTCTACGCGCCGCATTTTTTGCCTCTCCATTCAGATGCGCCGTTTGCCCATAAATGATTGTCAACCGGGGTGCGTACGCGCTCACAAGGTGAGTGGCTGCGCTCATGGCTCCCGGCGCGCTCCCTGCATCTAGGTGAGCATTTCATCGAGAGGATCACACCGGGGGGTAGTGCACCACTCCCTCTACTCGCCGCATTTTTGCCTCTCCATTCTGATGCACTGTTTGCCCGCAACCGATTGTCGATCGGGGTGCATATGCGCTCATGGTGTGCGTGCTTGCATTCATGGCTCCCAGCACGCTCGCTGCACCCACGGTGAGCATTCCATCGAGACGATCACATCGGGCAGTAGTGTACAACTACCTCTACGCGCCGCATTTTTTGCCCCTCCATTCTGATGCGCCGTTTGCCCGTAACCGAGTCGACCGGGGTGCGTATGCGCTCTCAGGGTCCGTGGCTGCGCTCACGGCTCTCGCCGTGATCCGTGCACCCAAGGTGACCGTTTCATCAAGACGATCACACCGGACGAAAGTGTAGGACTCCCTCTACGTGCCGCATTTTTCGCCTCTCCATTCTGATACACTGTTTGCGCGTAACCGATTGTCAACCGGGGTGCATACGCGCTCACGGGGTCCGTGGGTGCGCTCACGGCTCCCGACGCGCTTCGTGTACCCACGGTGAGTGTTTCATCAAGACGATCACATCGGGCTATAGTGTACGACCCCTCTACGCGCCGCATTTTTTGCCTCTCCATTCTGATGCGCCGTTTGCCCGTAACCGATTTTCCACTGTGGTGCGTACGCGCTCACAAGGTCCGTGGCTGCGCTCATGGCTCCCGGTGCGCTCTCTACATTCACGGTAAGCGCTGCATCGAGACGATCATACCGGGAGGTAGTGTACAACTCCCTCTACGCGCCGCATTTTTTGCCTCTCCATTCAGATGTGCCGTTTGCCTGTAGTCGATTGTCAACCGGGGTGCGTACGTGCTCATGCGGTCCGTGGCTGCGCTCACGGCTCCCGGCGCGCTCCCTGCACCCACGGTGAGCGTTTCATCGAGATGATCACACCGTTCGATAGTGTACCACTCCCTCTACGCGCCGCATTTTTTGCCTGTCCATTCTGATGCGCCGTTTGCCCGTAACCGATTGTGGACCGGGGTGCGTACGCGCTCATGGGGTCCGTTGCTATTCGCACGGCTCTCGGCGCGCTCCCTACACCCACGGTGAGCGTTTCATCAAGACGATCACACCGGGCAATAGTGTACGACTCCCTCCATGCGCCGTATTTTTTGCCTGTCAATTCAGATGCGCCGTTTGCACGTAACCGATTGTCAACCGGGGTGCGTACGCGCTCACGGGGTCGGTGGCTGTGCCCAAGCCTGTAACCAAGCCTGTGGGAACCGCGGTCCAGATCCCCGAGTCCGAGTCCGAGTCCTGGACTTGCGGTTCCGGTTCTGATGAGTGGATCCGGCTTACGAGTCCGGAACCGACTCGGACCCGGGGGAGGGGGGGGGGGGTGGCGGCGGATGCTGAAGGCCCGGGCTCGAATCATATGGAAGCCACTAATAAGGCACTTGACCCTCCTTTGGGTGGCACATTGCCAAAGTTACATGACCCCCTTAACCACGCGAGGGCTCTCTATACCCCCCTTGCCCCCCCCCCCCCCCTCGCACAGCCTAGACGTCCGAGAACGGCAGTCCAAGGGTTACGAGCCCTCACTGTGGTCTCTCTACCCCCCTGTCCCCCCCCCCCCCCCCCCCGGCCCTCCCGGCCATGCCCTAGGGTTTCAACCACCCACCGCCCCACCTAGTGCTCACTTTGAGCAGGTAGTGGGGGATCTTTCCCCGCCATCTCGCTGCGAGCGGCGGGTGGCCAGGCGCCATGGTGTCGACTCCAACAGCGCAGGCGACAGGTGTGCTACCCTCGCCACCACCCGCTGGTACCCCACGCATTGCAGCAGGTGCTGACTCCAACGTTGCGACCAGCAACCCCCACCCAGACAACTGGAAGAGGCGGCTGATTTTGATTTGGCACGTGTTCGACTACGTCGTTGTGAATGGAGTCCCCCGTGCGTGGTGCACGCTGTGCCCGAAGCGCCCAACTACCTCAAAGAAGGGGTCGTACATCATCTCAGATGGCGGGACGTCAAGCTGCTGGAAACACCTTCGCAAGAAGCATCACGCCCGTTGGAAGGAGCTGAAGACGGCCGAGGCAGCCCAGAACCTCGCGACAGCAACGCATGCCGCCGCAGCCACTGCTGCAGAGCTGGAACCTGGCAACACCTTCCTTGCCAGGTCTGTTGCCGGTGTTGGTGTTGCCTTCAACAAGAAGTATTTTCAGTCGTGCGTCTGGAAACATGTCGTTGATAAGAATGTTAGCTTTCTGTCCCTTGAGTCAAGCTGGCTGCGGCAAGGTTTCCTGCACACTAATCCCTTTGCAGTCGTTCCAGGCAGAATCACGATAGCGAAGAAAATCAGGCTTGGTGCTCAAGCATTCAGGAAACGCATCAAGAAGATGTTCGAGGAGGTGCAGTCAGGGGTTTCTTTCACCATGGATGGCTGGCAGTCTGATGCAAACATCAAGTTTTTGGGCGTGACTGCTCACTGGATTCACGTGGGAGATGCAGAATGTTGCAATCTCATTCCCTGCTGTCTCAGGCTCGGCTACGGCCGAGAACACCTTCAACCTTTTCTCCACTGCTGTGAAAGAGTGGGGGTTGTGGGACAAGATTTTCTGCTTGACAGTCGACAACGACAGCACCAACGACAGTGTGGTGGACAACTTCCTCGTGCTCCAGAACGACGCGTTCAACAAGGCCTGCCACATCCGGTGCATGGGCCAAAGCATGAACCTGGCGGTGAAAGACATGCTGACCGTGAGCGACGTCAACAGCCAGCTCAAGGTGGCCCGTGACATCGTGAACCACGTCACCAAGTCCGCCAAACGCGAGGAGAGCCTTGTGAACGTCGCCACGGCTCAGGGAGTACCTTACCTCTCTCTGCACCTTGACACCCCTACCCGCTGGAACTCAACGTTGGACATGTGTGAGAGGGTTGTACAGGTGAGCAACTTGGTCGGGCTTTTTTTTGCCTTCTGTTTGCTATCTGTTTGCTCTCTGTTTGCTCTCTGTTTGCTCTCTGTTTGCTCTTTGTTTGCTCTCTGTTTGCTCTCTGTTTTCTCTCTATTTTCTCTCTGTTTGCTCTCTGTTTGCTCTCTGTTTGCTCTCTGTTTGCTCTCTGTTTGCTCTCTGTTTGCTCTCTGTTTGCTCTCTGTTTGCTCTCTGTTTGCTCTCTGTTTGCACTCTGTTTGTTCTCTGGTTACTCTCTGTTTGCTCACTGTTATAGCTGAAGGACCCGCTGGAGTTCTGGCTGAAGAACAAGGCACCGGAGTTCACACCAAGTGGCGTCGGGTGGGAGCTTTTGGCGCTGGTGACTACTGTGCTGAAACCCTTCAAGGGGTTCACTGAATACATCAGCGGCAGCCAGTACCCCACCATACCCCTGGTGCTGCCCTTTTTCAGCCTCATCTTCAAGAAGCTGAACAGGTGGCAGGTCAGGGCGGGACAAGCAGAAAAGAAGGTGCAGCAGAAGAAGGCCCTTGATCCTCAGGAGCAGATGTTGCTGGATCTGAAGCCAGGCCTTACTGCAGCAGAGGACAAGGTATTTGGTGGTGGAGCTTGTGGTTGTGGGCGTGGTTGTGGTGGTAGTGGTTGTCCAAGTTGCTCAACAATGCATTGGTTGCTGTTTTTTCTTTCATTGTTCTACACTTGCAGCTTGAGAAGTATGTAAAGGAATGCACCATGAGGCATGTTGTTGCCACTGTCGCTGACCCACGGTTTTGCATGCGCTTCTTCGACAAAGTGCACAAGCTTATGGGGATCAAGAATGTCGTGGAGCTTGAAGTGAAGGTGCTGGAGGAGCTGAAACCGTGGTACAACAAGGTGCAGCACCGCAGAGCAGAGGAGACAGCACGGACAGCAAGGGAAGCTGCAGAAGCAGCCAGAGTTGCTGAGTCCGCACTGTTGGAGGCTGACGACGAAGATGCAGGTATACAAACTGTGGTTCAGTTGGTGGTGGTGGTGGGGTGTTTGGTGGTGGGGATGTCTGTTGTGTCAGCGGTGGTGTTGTTTGAACGTTTTGGGTGGTTTGAAATTTTCATTCTTTCACATGTTTTCTACTTTTTCCCTTGTCATTGGGTGTTGCAGATGCTCACACCTTCGAATCATCCAGTGCAGCAGCAGCAGCTTTTGCATCGGCATCAGCAGGGACGGGAAGCAGCCAGCAGCCGCTGCTCACGGGGCCTGCCGCTGCCGCCAAGAAGGGTCGGAAGGGCAAGGAGAAGCGGACAAAGAATACCATGGTGCAAGTGGCGCTGGAGGACCCCCTTGACGAGCTGTACGAGGAGCCCGAAGCAGAACCTGAAGACGCACCGCCGGACTCACTGGAGCATGAGATCCAGGAGTACAAGGCCCATGCCCACGCCGGACGCAAGTGCAACGTGCTCTACTATTACAGAGACAACCAGCGGAAGTATCCAACACTTGCGCTGGCTGTTCAATACCTGTTTGCTGTACCTGCAACAAGCACGCCCTCCGAGCGTCTCTTCTCGCTTGCAAGAATGGTGATGACAGATTTCAGGCACTCCTTGTCCAACGTAACGGTCCAGGTATGGATGATTGTGGTGTTGTTGATGGTGGTGGTGGTTGTGGTGGTTGACACTCAATGCTCTCGGTTTGCTCTCTGTTTGCTCTCTGTTTCCTCTCTGTTTGCTCTGTGTTTGACCTCTGTTTGCTCTCTATTCTCTATCTGTTTACATAAGCTATTTGCACTCTGCATGCTCTGTGAGTGCAGGATCTCATGTGCCTCAAGTCCTGGATTAATGATCCTATCCTCAAGGACTTCCCGGTGACACCGGCTGGAGAGGTTGCACCAGAGCTACAGGAGGAAGAGAAGAAGGAGAAGAGGAGGCGTCGTGAGGCACAGAAGGCTGCTGCAGCAGCCATTCAAGGCCTTGTCAACGCAATGCTGCCAGACTCGGATGACGAGGGGGGCGACGATGACGAGGCACCGGGTGCACAGTCTGCTGATGAGAGCAATGAGAGCTCATCCTCTGAGGATGAGGATGGTGAAGAGGAAAAAGAGGATGAGGCCGGGGAGGAGGAAGAGGATGAAGAGGATGAGGAGGATGTAGTAGAGGTTGCCTCGTAGTTAGTTTTCAGTTTTGTTTCCAAGAACATGTTGCATTGTACTCTGTCATGAATCAATCAAGTTTCACATTCATGTCTCTTTCTCTCTGTTTGCTCTCTGTTTACTCTCTGAATTCTTGCTCTCTACGAGCTTCCTCTAAGCACTTGCTCACTGCTTGCTGACTTGTTACTCACTAGTTGCTGCGTACTTGCTAATTAGTTCCTCTATAGTTGCTAACTAGTTGTGGTTGCTCACTGGTAGTTGCTGACAAAGAAGAACTTGTGGTTACTATATTACGAAAAGGATAGGTAGAACTTGAACTGCGATGCTCACGAGTTGCCCAGAAGTTGCTCACTTGCTGCTCTCTGCATGCAAACTGGTAGCTCACACATTGTGGTGGAGTCATGGAAAAAAGTGGCTTGACCCAAGTGTCAAAACAAAAAGTCAAAACACACTTGATATTGTTGATGTTGCCCATAAAAGAAAGTGAATTGCCACGTCAAGGTCCAGAGGACCCACGGTCCGAAACCTAGTGGACTCGCGGTTCCGGGGACTCGCGAGTCCTTATGTGGACTCGCGGTTCCGAGTCCGCGGGCCGGACTCGACTCGCGGTTCCGGGTCCGGCCGCTGGACCCGACCCACGAGTCCAGGTCTCTTCCAAGAACCGCGGTTCTAGGCTTGGTTTCACCCTGCGCCTACGGCTCCTGGCGTGCTCCCTGAACCCACAGTGAGTGTTTCATCGAGACAATAACACCGGGCGGTAGTGTATGACTCACTCTACGTGCTGCATTTTTCGCCTCTCCATTTTTATGCAACGTTTGCCCGTAACGGATTGTCAACCGGGGTGCGTACGCGCTCACGAGGTCCGTGGCTGCGCTCATGGCTCTCGGCGCGCTTCGTGCACCCACGCTTGGCGTTTCATCAAGACAATCACACCGCGCGGTACTGTACAACTCCCTCTACGCGCCGCATTTCTCGCCTCTCCATTCTGATGCGCCGTTTTCCCATAATCGACTGTTCACCGGGGTGCGTACGCACTGACGGGGTCCGTGGCTGTGCTCACGGCTCCCGGCACGCTCTTTGCACCCACGGTGCGCGTTTCATCAAGACGATCACACCGGGCGGTAGTGTACGACTCCCTCTACGCGCCGTATTTTTGGCCTCTCCATTCATTTGCGCCGTTTGCCCATAACCGATTGTCGACCGGGGTACGTACGCGCTCATAGGGTCCGTGGCTGCGCTCATGACTCCCGACGCGCTCCCTGCACCCACGGTGAGCGTTTCATCAAGACGATCGCACCAGGCGGTAGTGCACGACTCCCTCTACGTGCCGCATTTTTGCCTCTCCATTATGATGCACCGTTTGCCCGTAACCGATTGTCGATCGTGGTGCATACGCGCTCACGGGGTCCGAGGCTGCGCTCACGGATCCCGGCACGCTTTCTGCATCCACGGTGAGCGTTTCATCGAGACGATCACACCGAGCGGTAGTGTAAAACTCCCTCTACGCTCTGTATTTTTTTCCTCTCCATTCTGATGCGCCGTTGCCTGTAACCGATTGTCGACCGGGGTGGGTACGCGCTCACGGGGTCCGTGGCTGCGCTCACGGCTCCCGGCGCGCTCTCTGCACCCACGGTGAGCGTTTCATCGAGACGATCACACCGGGCGGTAGTGTACAACTCTCTCCATGCCCCGCATTTTTGGCCTCTCCATTCTGATGCGTCGTTTGCCCGTAACCGATTGTCGACCGAGGTGTGTACACGCTCACGGGGTCCGTGGCTGCGCTCACGGCTCCCGGCGGGCTCCGTACATTCACGATGAGCGTTTCATCGAGACGATCATTCCGGGCGGTAGTGTAGGACTCCCTCTACGTGTTGCATTTTTTGCCTCTCCATTTTGATGCGCCGTTTGCCCGTAAACGATTGTCGACCGGGATGCGTACGCGCTCACGGGGTTCGTGGCTGCGCTCACGGCTCCCGGCGGGCTCTGTGCACTCACGATGAGCGTTTCATCGAGACGATCACACCGGGCGGTAGTGTACGACTCCCTCAACGCGTCGCATTGTTTGCCTCTCCATTCATTTTGTTATTCCCATTGACACATTTCTTATCATTTGACTTGTGAATAACATGTCATTTTTCACACATCCCATCTTTGTCATGTTTATCCCATATGATTCATTATTTCTTTTCATTTACTTGTAATACTACAACAAATTCTTGTACCAAACGATTATGTTGTTCGACAGTGCACTAACCAAATTGTCCTTCACCTTGGGGTAAACTTAAGTTTGTGCCTCCCAATAAGACAAAACGTGATCCGTTTTGTTTTCCTTTGCTCCGTTCCTTTTCCCTCCAATAACATGACGTATCTACGACTACATGTTGAAACACAGCAATGGCGGGAAACCTCGTACGTTGAACAAAGGACATTCAAGGTAACCCCCTCCGTTCATTCATCCATGTACCTCACATTATTGTCGGCCAATGCATCCACTGTGTACTTCACATTAACATGCGTGCTTCATTTCATGTCGTTGGTGACATTACGTGGTACCTCCGCTAGTCCTGGTTGTTTCAAAACTACGAGGGGCCTCGAACCAACGTCAACGTCAATTACACCGACCGCTCGCAATTAACCTGGTCGCAACAGCTTGTAATTAATCTGGTCGTGACAGCAATCGTTGTCGTTGGAATTAACGCGGGTCGTCCAACGGCTGGAATGGGCCAAGAACATCGTCGTGCTATGAAAAAACATGGATGTTTTCGGCGACGCGGCGAAAACGTTTTCTGAAACGACAGTCGAAACTGCACGCACGTGCTGAATCCGGAACAGTTCTGATCATGGTGAAGATTATGATCGTCCACCATATCACGAAACAGTATCACCGCCCCCAGGGCGGTGATACTGTTTCTTAAGCTCTCTACTTACTAATATGAGAACGATGTCACTCAATCCTTGCTCCCAAAGTGGGAGAGTGGACAGTGTTGCTTGATTTCAGAGACCACGCACCCAAAACTGGATTGCTTTGCCATTAGGTGGTGGAAACGAGAGAGAAGCTGCAGAGAATGATGTAGCATCTGACATGGACGCCAATATCGAGGCGTTTGAGGCTTCCAAGTCTGACTTGGAATCCAACAACTCTTCCCACAAGGACGAAGACACACCACCATCTGTGATAGCACTAGCAGCAGAGCAAAAGATCGTACCAGTACCTTGGTACAGTTTGCAACCAAAGAAACCATCTTTGCGGTATGAGGATGATTGGACTGGCCTTAGCTGAAGGTGCATGGCTTAGGGAGAGCCATTCACAGTGGCGGAGGCGATGAACGGCTCGGATGCTGCCAAATGGAAGGAGGCAATGGACTGCAAGCTCGCGTCCATTGACATTAACGGCACGTGGGTGCTGGTGGATAGACCCAACAAGGCAAATGTGGTGGGATCCAGGTGGGTCCTCAGACTGAAGAAGAAGCAAGATGGCTGAATAAAAATGTTGAAGACGAGGGTAGTCACAAAAGGGTTTTCTCAACACCCGGGCTTATAGTATGACGAGAAGTTTGCGCCTGTTGTGACCTTTGCCTCCATCTAATCTCTCCTTTCCATTGCACCTGCAAAGAATTTGGAGATACACCAAATGCACACCAGAACACCTTTCCTTTACGGGAAGCTTGACAAGGAAGTGTTGATGGAGGTGCCCAAAGGATTCAAAGCTTAGAAGGGTAAGGTGTGCAAGTTGTACAGCAATTGTTGTATGGGTAAAAACATGCCCCAAGGATGTGGTACAAAGAGATGGATTGTTTTACGACCGGTCTCTCCTTCTTGCATTGCCAAAAAACCTGAGCATGTACGTGCACGATGGTGCGAGAGGCTTGATGTTGGTTGCAGTGTATGTGGATGATATGATCATTTTCTCATCTTTGTTTGAGCTACTGGATGAGCTGAAGTCTGACCTCAGCAAAAGGTTGAAGATGAAGGACATGGGTCCTCTTTAGTATTACCTCGGGATCACCATCCACCGCAACTGAGCAGTAGGCACCATCGAACTCAACCAAATAAAACAAATCTGTGAGGGACTAAAGGACTATCACATGGAAGTCTGCAATTTTGTTGGCACCCCAATGACGACCGATGCGCAGCTGAAGGCCTCCATGTTGCCAAGCAAGAAAGAAAAATGAAGGGAGATGCAAGAAATCCCCTACCAATCTGCCGTGGGTAGCATCATGTATGCCATGGTAGGGACTCGTCCCGACATCTGCTATACTCTGAGACAAGTGAGCAGGTTTGTGGCCAACCCAGGGCCACAACATTGGCTAACACTCATGCGCATCTTTTGCTACCTGCATTAAACGCATCCCATGGGCCTTGTCCTTGGAGGGCAAGAAGGTACGGACTGTTAAATGTTTTTCCCCCTTGTTCAGTGTTGTAGGACGGATCAGGAATGCTCTGCCCCTTGTGGAGGTATGACCCCTAGATCCGTTGTAGTGTGACTCACCTATGCTCTGTCTCTTGTGAGATATGACGTGTGATTACACCATGTGGGTGAGTGGTTACCTTGGCCATTTTGTTGATTTGGCCAAGTGAGAGGTCATGAGTTTGATCCTAGCCCCATGCATATCTTGTTTGCTGTGAAAGCCTTCAAGAAAGAAAGTCCGTAGCTTCTTGGATGCTATATGGTTGGTCTGTCACCTTGACACTAGGATGCTTATGTGTCAAGCCCACAGTGCAAGTCTATTGGTGACGTGGCTAGTTCAGGCCACTTCTCAGGAATGTGCTTTTGAGTTCTAGAACTGGACAGACAGGTATAAAAGGACCTATCTTGCATGCTACTTAATCAACCCTTACTTTACGCTCTCTTGCGCATTGATGACTTGAGCTCTTCTTGAGATGTAATGCTAAGGCGTTAGTACGCTTGAAGGTGAAGTGTATGCCTGATTAAGTTTGGGGTGCATGACACATGTCAACAAAGGAAGAAGCCCTTAAAGCCTTTGTGAGCTTTTCAGTTTCGCGGCTTCTCTGCCAGAGGTGGTTAGCTCAGTAGCTAACAAAGGGTTATGGGCCCACTCCTCTGGTTAGGGAAGTTTCACGCACGCAACCACCAAGGTCACAAGCAGTGAGAGTGCCTTCGCTCTCACCCAACTTCTCTATTTACAGGGCAACATCAGTAGGAGGTGAATGCAACCCATCTGCACCTTTCTACCTTGGGAGCTGACATTAGCCTACATCAACCTACATCAGCCTACATCTGCTTGCAACGGCCAACGTGAACAAGGGAAGCAGGTTCCTCTTCTCACCAACAGCACACAACGGCTTCAAACACAGGTTCATCGGCATCAACAACAGGTGCAGCAGCTGTAGCAGTTGTAGTTGTAGGGATGGCAGGGACATGGGAACCAGGGAATCATTCGCCCATCCTCAAGTTTGATGGAGAGGGGTTTGCACTTTGGAAGTGGCAGTTTGAGAACATCATGGGTGACGGAGATCTGCTGAGATATTTTGACGGAACTATCCCAGCACCAAAGGAGAAGGGTGCTGACCTGGTGGCATGGGTCAAGCTCAACAAGAAGGCTCTTGCCATTCTTGTGTCCTCCATATAACCCTCAGTCCTTTCACACATCAGTGGTTGTATAGTTACAGCCGCGACATACGCCAAACTCGGCAAGGTATTTCACTCCTCCTCACTTGCCAACCGCCTCTTCATTCTACATAACCTCATCAGCATGAGGCTCGGTGAAAGGGAGGATGTCTCCGCCTTTGTGCAGAAGTTTGAGACGCTCTTGCAACAAGCCACCAGCATGGGGTGGGACATGAAATCCAACATGCAGGCCATGCTTTTTCTGATGACGCCGCCGGAAAGTTGGGGCCCCATGATAACGGTGATTGGAGGGTGGACTGAAGATCTAGTTTCCTACACCACCGTCTCTGAGTATGTGAGGAATGAAGCCATGCGTCGTAGCAGTAGTGAAGCAAACATGGCTGCCATTGCCTCACGCAGCAGCGACACCCTTTGCAATACCTCCTCCTCTGGGTACAAGGGAAACAATAGCACTAGCAACAGTGGAAGGGGTGCAAAGCGCCAAGGAAACTGCCACAACTGTGACAAGGCTGAACACTGCACTCCAGAGTGCCGTGCACCCAAGAGAGAGGGAGGAGACGAGGATGAATGGCGAGGGGGAAATGGTGGGAAGGATCCCACAAGCTTGATGGCTGAGTGTGCCTCCAACAAAGGGAGGGCGATACTCAGGCCAGGAGCCCATGGCCTTGACTCGGGCACAAACAAGCACACCACTTAAGAGAAGAGAGACTTAATCTCTCTTACTCCATGTAACAAGAACTTAAGAGTCGCCAACGGCAAGGTTGAGGCAGCTGAGGGGATTGGTGACAAACTGGTCACAGTGGGTGTCAATGGTGGAGATTACAACCTCAAGCTAGAGGGGGTGGTCTACTTGCCCTCCTTCACAGCCAACCTGCTCTCCGTCTCTAAGATAACTGACCATGGCATGAGAGTGGTCTTTACGGAGAAGGAAGCGGTGATAGTTCCTACCAAGGACATCAACATCTCCTACTCTGCCAAGAAGGTTGTCGAACAAGTTCCTCGCGTTGATGGACTCTACTTCTTGCAGACCAAAATGACAACTTCAGCGGCTGAATCTTTGGTCGAGAGTGATGATGAGGAGAGCAGCGATGCAGACTCAGATGAGGAAGGACATGTTAGAGCAGCGGAAGCAGTTGCAACAGATGCTTCAACAACAAAACCACAAGCAAATGCAGCCACCGGGGCTGTTCATTCTAGCCTGTGCACATCCTCCGAGAACCTGTGGCAGAGGCACTTTGGGCACATGGCTCATCGCACATTGGAGCTCATGGGAAAGTAGAAGCTAGTGCGTGGGATTGAGCTAGGTGATGAGGTGGAGGGAGCAGAGATCATGTGTGAGCCATGCCTTCAAGGCAAGGCGAAAAGGAAACCCTTCAAGCGCAATGGCACGTGTGCTCTTGCACCTCTTGATTTCGTCCACTCTGATGTATGTGGTCCCTTTTTCATACCGTCAAATGGAGGTAGTAGATATTTCCCCACATGCATTGACGACAACAGCTGCAAAGTCAAGATATACTTTCTGAAAAAGAAAAGTGAGATGAAGGAGAATCTGTAGGCCTTTGTTGCTTTGGTTGAGCGACAGAGTGGAAGGAAGGTGAAGGCATTCAGGACGGACAACGGGGGAGAGTATGAAGCTTGCAGGGAGTGGCTCAAGACACAGGGAATTGAACACCAGAAAACTATGCCCTACTCACCTCAAAGCAACGGCGTAGCAGAGAGGATGAACCAAATGCTCCTAGGCATGACAAGGTGCATGCTCTTTGACGCCAAGCTTCCTCCTATGTTCTGGGCTAAAGCAGCACCTATGGCTACCTGCCTTGTGAATCTCAAACCTGGAGCAGCTCTGCGAAGGAGAGGCAAGAAGAAGCAGACATAGTAGTTGAAGACGCCTCAAGAAGCATGGTCAGGCAGGAAGCCAGACGCCTCCCATCTCAAGGTGTTTGGTTGCACCGGGTTTGCCAAGGTCCACACCGGTGAGGGCCCTGGAAAGCTCAATGCAAGAGCACAAAAGTGCATTTTCATCGGCTATGACACCGCCCACAAAGCTTATTGACTGTGGGACCAAGGAGCCAAGAAGGTCATCCGCAGCAAAGACGTGAATTTCCACAAAACGTCTCTGAGTAAGGGAGAGCATCTCAAACTCAAGAACGCTTCAAAACAGGGAGAGTGGCTCACTCTCCTTGAAGAGGGAGACAAAGCACCAGCACAATGGTATGGGATAGGTGCTACAACAGGGAGAGGAGTTCATGAAGATGACTCAGAGGAATCAGACTCTGATTCCGACGTATCCAATCCTTCAGAACATGAGGAGGATGCCTCTCCCATCATCAACGACGAACCAGACCTCCAGCCTCTACATCAACAGTACCATCCAGCAGGTTCAAGGAGGAGTTCACGCCTCAAAGTACCTCGGCAGCATTACGACGCAAATAGGGGTGAATGGACAAGTGTCCACTGTTCATTCTTGGTTCAAGAGGAGCCAACGTCTTTTATAGAGGCACTCTCTCGGCTTGATAAAGCAGAGTGGGACAAAGCAATTTGCAGTGATCTCAGCTCCATTGAAGAGAATGGGACATGGGTGCTGGTGGACAGACCTGACGGGGCTCACGTTGAGGGGTCCAAGTGGGTGCTAAAAGTAAAAAAGAAACAAGATGGCAAGATAGACAAGTACAAGGCACACGTGGTAGCAAAGGAATTTTCCCAACGGCCAGGCATAGAGTACGATGAGACCTTTACTCCAGTTGTGACGTTTGCCTCCATCCGGTCAATGCTCGCTATTGCTGCTGTAGAGAACATGGAGGTGTACCAGATGGATGTCAAGACAGCTTTCCTTTACGGCAAACTTGACAAGGAGGTATTGATGGAGGTTCCGGAGGGGGTTGATGCTCCTGAGGGCAAGGTATGCTGATTGGTGAAGGCACTCTATGGGCTAAAAAAAGTGCCAAGACTTTGATAACAGGAGATGGACACGTTCATGGCCAAGGAATCCTTCATGCACTGCGACAATGACCATAGCATGTACGTGCATGACAGTGACAAAGGGACTATGTTGGTCGCCTTGTACGTTGATGACCTGATTCTATGGTCCTCTTCGATGCAGCTGCTAGACGATCTCAAGGGGCAGCTGAGTAGCAGATTTGAGATGAAGGACATGGGTCCTCTTGACTTCTATCTTGGAATTGCCATCAAGCAAGACAGATCAGCAAGTACCATCAGCATTAACTAGACAAATAACACCGACTCCATCCTCAAACGATACGACATGGCAGTTTGCAAACCTGCCAGCGCACCTATGAGCTTGGAGTGCAAACGCCCACCTCCATGTCCCCATCCAACGAAGTGGAGAAAACTGACATGCTGGGCAATCTGTATCAGTCTGGATTGGGCAGTCTGATGTATGCCATGGTTTCCACCCGACCAGATATAGCCCATGCTGTTAGGCAGGTGAGCCGGTTTGTGGCCAATCCCGGCCCATTTCACTGGCAGGCCGTGAAGCGCATCACGCGCTACCTTCAGCAGACGCGGCATGTGGGGCTCCAGTTTGGAGGCATCGCTGGATCCGCATCACTCCGTCTCATGTGCTACACTGATGCCAACTGGGGAGGGAATATCAATGACAGAAAATCTACCTCCGGCTTTGTGTGTATGTTGAATGGAGGTGCAGTCAGTTGGGTAAGTCGCAAGCAGGAATGTGTCTCTCTGTCAATAGCTGAAGCTGAGTACATTGCCCTGGCTGAGGTGTGAAAAGAGATGCACTGGATACAAAGCTTTCTATCAGAGATGAAGGCACCACAAGCAACGGCAACGGTCATCAAGATTGACAACATGAGCGCAATTGACATGTCAAAGTATCCCGTCCTGTCCAGGCGCACAAAGCACATCGAGATCCGCTACCACTACGCTCGAGACTTGGTCTACAAGTAGGCAGTGGAGCTTGAGTATGTCGGTACCAAGCTCAACCGGGCTGACATGCTTACAAAGCCACTGGACAAGGATCTCCTCCACGCAGGCAGGCAAGGTATCGGCATGGTCAGTGCAAGTGATGACGAATGATGATGGTCACTGATGCAAGGTGTGAGGGGGAGATTTGTTGAACGTTTTCCCCCCTTGTTCAGTATTGTAGGATGGATCATGAATGCTCTGCCTCTTGTGGAGGTATGACCCCCTAGATCCGTTGTAGTGTGACTCAACTATGCTCTGTCTTTCGTGAGATATGACTTGTGAGTACACCATGTAGCCATTTTGTTGATTTGGCCAAGTGAGAGGTCATGAGTTTGATCCTGGCCCCATGCATATCTTGTTTGCTGTGGAAGCTTATAGGAAAGAAAGTCTGTAGCTTCTTGGATGCTACATGGTTGGTCTGTCACCTTCACACTAGGATGCTTATGTGTCAAGCCCATAGTGCAAATCTATTGGTGACATGGCTGGTTCAGGCCACTTCCCAGGAATGTGCTTTTGAGCTCCAGGATTGGACATACAGCTATTGAAGGACTTGTCTTGCATGCTGATTCATCAACCCTTGCTTGATGCTCTCTTGCATATTGACGACTTGAGCTCTTCTTGAGATGTAATGCTAAGGCATTGGTACTCTTGAAGGTGAAGTGTATGCCTGATTAAGTTTGGGGTGCATGACATGTATCAACAAAGGAAGAAGGCCTAAAAACCTTTGTGAGCTTCTCGGTTTCACGGCTTCTTTGCCAGAGGTGGGTAGCTCAGTAGCTAACACGGACCCCCTCCGCTTGAAGTGCTACACCAACGCCGACGAGGGAGAAAATCTTCACGATCGCTAGTCCACCTCTGCATACGTGTGCATCTTGAATGGAGCTGCTGACTCATGGGCCAAGAAGGAGGATTGTGTTTCCGTGTCCATGGTTGAGGCAAAGTAAGTTGCTCTTTCTCAGTTCTGTAGGGAGCCTTAGTGGCTGCGTAGCTTGCTTGGCAAAATTATAGTGCCACAGAAGGAAGCCACGGGCATACATTTGGACAACATGAGCGCCATCTGGATTGCTGAAGATGAGATCATGTCCCGGTAAACAAAGCACATCGACATACCTTGCCTCTACTCTCGTGACCTGGTCATGGAGAACGTAGTGGACTTGCAGCATTGTGGAACTAAGAGCATGCTTGCCGAGTGAATGACCAAGCCGTTGTGGAGCAACTTGCACTATGTAGGCATTCGTGGTTTCGGCACAGGAAGGGTAAGCGACACGGTATTTATGGAGCCCAGTGAAGGACAGATGGACAGAGGTGTAAGGGAGAGATTTATTGAATGGTATGCATCTTGTCCAGTGGCTAGCTGGCTGGCTTGCTGGCTGGTTGTACAGAGAGACAGGTCATGCACTGTTCTATGGAGTACATCCCCTTGGTCTGTTCTGAGATACGCTAGGAATGCAATGCTCATAATGGGTATGTTCCCTGGAAATCATCATAGGAAAAAACACGTTTTGGTCTAGTTGGAAAAGGCGCCAGAGCTCATGGGTTGCATGTTCAAGCCCCACGTTGGCCGCATATTTTGTCGTGGCCCACAATGGGACAGGAAGCTTGTAGGAAGATTACTAGAGCCTGACTTGAGGATGACACTTGGTAGTCTCAAGATGCACGAAGTATGACTGTAGGTTGAGGTTAGGTCTTGTGGAGCTACTACAAGTAGAAGCATTAGCAAAGCTCTGCAAGTAAAAAAGCTTGTACCCTACATGCATCCATTTACAGTTCTTGCTTTTGAGACTCCTCACAGAGTTTCCAACCAGGGATAGACACCAAAGACCTTCATGCAGACTTCACGAGGTTGCAAAATGAACAAACCTAAAGTGTGGATCCCTAATTTGAGGGTGATATGTTATCTTGGTTGCAATACCAAGAGTGGTCTGCGGCTTCCCATGTCGGGACACGTATTCTAGGTCATTACTACTTGGCGGATTGACAAAACCTATTGACGAGGTTACCTCTCTTTCCTTGCCCACCTTATTGCTATGTTTTCTCTTGCCACAAGAGCACCGGCCTCTTATGATGTAGGCTCTACATCTTCCGTCCCCTCCACTACAGTCATTCCAAACCTATGCACCGCCACTGTACGCTACTAGCACAAATTTCAAGTGTATCTATCTCATTTTACTGGTTTGTTAGCATCTTCAATATGGGAAGGGTACTTAAGCGCATGGGCCCTGGGTGAGCTGTTCTTCTTTCATGCCCCCTTGGCCACTACTATAGCTAGCGGACAGGTTGGGCATGCACTGCTCCATTGGAGTAAGTCCCCCAACTCTTGTTCATGGTTCAAGTCCAAGCCAGACACCAGCAGTGTAGCACAATGGATAGCACGTTGGACACAGGGATAACAGGTCATACTGTTGAATCTTGATGTGAGCAGGGAGGTTGTTTTTACTTTCCTGTTCAGGGAAATTTTCCTACACATTTCTCCATGCATGAGGAGGATGTGCCACTTGGCGGTCAGTGGATACGCCAATTGGAAAACTGGTGAGGTGGTGGGGAGTGGCTACCCCTAAAAGTCGAACTACCCACATACCTTAGATACCAGGCCTAGGACTATATGTACAAGGCTCATTCCTCATTCTAATCATACAATCCGGCCTTAGATGCTCCTTACATAGTTTTCCAGCTAAGAAACAGTACAACGAGGACACTAGTTGGTCTAGTCCCAGGAGTTAGTCTTTGACTAGCAACTCACGCAAAAGCGACAAAGTGTTAATTTGACACAGATGCTAGCAAGTGATTGCCTAGGAACTTGTCAGTATGGAATCGTGATCCTTAGGGTGATATCTTCTCCTAGCTGAAATGCTAGGAGTGGCTGGCAGGTGGCATTGTGTCGGCCCTGTTTTTTAGTCTATTTGCCTCTGGCCGGTTGATGAAGGGTTATGGGCCCACGCTGGAAAATTTTAAGGCAGGCATTTCTCAACTTTGGTATGTTCTCTCTAGGTGTGCACGTCAGCTCCATTGGCTCCATTAGCTCCATCTGGTTCATGGGCTCAAATGGCTGAGTTTTCACTCAGCACACAGGGGTCAAGGACAAACTCGGCCCTTGGAGGTAGGACCCTTCGATCCCAAGGAGGAAAAGCTCTGCCCTTGGAGGCAAGACCCTAGGTATGCTGGTGTGAATGGTCTTCTCTGTTTGCAGGTTAACATCAGCTGGAGGGGTAAGGAATGGACCAACACCTTAATACCGGCAGCAGACATCAGCTAGCATCAGCGTACATCAGCCTCAACGTAGCAGAGAATGGGAGAGCAAAAAAGGGCAGCTAAAATGGTTGACCCATCAGGAGTAGTGGGGGCCGCTGCAGGGCAGTCCTAAAAATCAACAGTGCTACCAACAGATCACATGAGCAATGGTGAGTGCTACCGCACTGCAGCAAGGTCTCAAATCTTTGTGAAGAATCCCCTTTTTTAGGGGAACAACTTCTTGCTCTGAAATGGTCATTTGAACTGGTAATGAAAGTGCACGATTTTGTCAAGCTTGTGAAGGGAGAGGAGCACGTTCCCGCGGAGGGCTCACCCAAGGACGAGGCATTGACAGACCCCGTCATTGCGAGGTTTACAGTGGCTGCAAAAGCTTACGCCAAGCTCAAGCGCGTGCACCAATCTACCTCCCTTGCAAACAGATTATTCATCCTACAACGGCTCATTAGCATGCGGGTGAATGAAGGACAGTCCATACCTGATTTCCTACAAGAGTTTGAGAGGCTCCTTGGCAAGGCTCACCAAATGAATTGGGACCTTAATGAAAACGCGCACACCATGATCCTTTTTGTGGCGCTGTTGGATAATGGGCCGTCCGGCTTAATTTCAGGTCCACATGAGAAAGTTCCAGGAAACTACCAGATGGCTGCTACGATCATCAATCCAAATTCACCATTGGAAAGATCAAGTGGAACATTGTCTACGGTCCAAGTTTCAAGACAATCCAACGGTCGGATTGAGAGAAACAATTTTTCGGAATTTCTGGGGTCATCAACCGCCAGTGTCTGGGCAACCATGGACAACGACTCCATGCCTGAGCCTAAGAAAAGAAAAAGCCAAGAGGTTCAGGGTTCAGAAATGATGGAAAAAATATCCAAAAAGGTCCTAGCTTATTGGGTTGCCTTGTCAGAGTGTGCTGAGAAGGAAAATGGTATCTCTCCTTACTTTTCAGGTGAGGTGAGATCCTTGTGTGCGAGCCACGGACACATCGTGATTTTCCATGGGATTGTGGGTTATGTGACCATAAGGAGTGTGCCATGAGAGAATTTTCTAGCTCTTTAGGTTATGTGTGAGTTTTCAGCCTGATTGATAGGCTGATTTCCTCTTTTGTGTGGGATTATGGACTCTAGTGTCTGAGCCTTAGCCTCCATGGCTAAGTGGTGTGGCTTGTGAGAGGGCTGACTTGCCCAAGCTCTAGCTCTGTATGTACTTCATCATTTTGAGTGATTCAACAACAATTATTCAGCACAATTGATGTCCTTTTCGTCCCACATGCTCGCTGCTCCAAGGCTCCCTCTCCTCTCCAGTTCCAAAATTTGGTATTAGAGCCAAGGTTCTGCCAGTTTCAGCCAACACAGGCCGTCACTTTGAGAGTGACGGGTTAGGGTCAAAGGTTGACCAAATTTAAGAATCAACCAATGGATCTTCAAGCTTGCAAGACAAGATTTCCAAAACTACCAAGATCGCAAATATCCAATAGTTGGATTGAGAGTTATGCTCAAAACAAGGTCGGCCATGGCTACACTCTTCTCACTGAGTAAGACCGTTGCCTTGTGATAGCCATAACTCTCTCGTTTCTTTGTGAAATTCAAAAAGTAGCACATGAGAATTGAAGTAGTTTTCCTAAGCTTTTCATTTGTGCAAAACTATTTGCATTCCATTGGTATGTTTGGGAGAAACACCGTTTACAAGCTGGCTTCTCTGAGTTGGAGTATGAGCTGAAACATACCATGTTTTCAAGAGGGCATATCTCTCAAAATCCCCCGGCGATGACCCTATTTCATGGGTCCATCTAGAAGACTTTGAGCTGAATTTTCTAGTGGTGGGCTCTGTTTTTCCAAATTCTTGGTCTGCTGGCATCTACAATCCATTTTCTGTCAGACAGATTTCTGGCAAGAGCAGCAGCAGAAGCAGGGGTAGCGGCGCCACCCAAGGGTAGCGCTGAGCATCACCAAAGCTCAAAATGGCAGCAGCAGGCGTTGTGACATCAGCTCAGCCCTTGGAGAGGCTGGAAGGGTGTGCCAGCTTTGCTTTTTGGAAGATCCGTACCCGCCTCCCTTTGGAGGACAAGGGCGTATGGGAGGTGGTGAGCGCCGACGAGCGCGCTCCCCCTCCACAGGCAAAAGGCATCGCCGTAGCGCAGGTGGTGGCAAGGAAGACACTGCAGAAGGGTGCAGCAGATGCAAGTTCATCTACAACTACAGCAGTGGCATATGAGGAGTGGAAAAAAAAGGACATGCAGGCCTATAGGTTGCTTGTCAACACTCCAACCCGCATCTTTAGTACGTGAGTGACAAGGCTATTGCAAAGGAGGGGTGGGATGAATTGTATAAGAAGTATGAGAGCAAAGACCCTGCATGCCTCATGCTTTTGGTGGAGAAGATGATGGCGTTGAAGATGCAGGGTGGTGAAGGGATACAGGCGTACTTGGACAAGGCAAAGGAGCTGGCCAGGCAGCTGAAAGTAGCCGGTAACCCTGTGGAAGAGACGAGTTTCATTCTCCTCTTGCTGAGGAGACTCCCAACAAGCTACAACACGGTGCAAGAGACGCTCAAGTGCCATCCGACTCTCCACCTCGACTTCATCTGCACACACCTGGTGGAGGTAGGATTGTGTCGCAATGCAGCAAAGAAAAATGGCGGTAGCAGCAATGAAGTAGCTTTTGTCGCCATGGGCTCATCCAACCAGGAGCAGCAGCAGTCTGGGCAGCAGAGAGGCAAAAAGAAAGGGAAGTGCCACTACGGCCAGAAAGAGGGGCACTACAAGAAATAGTGTTTCCAATTCAAGAGGGACCAAAAGCAATAGCAGCTGTCATTGCACCAACAACAAAAGCAGAAGCCTCCACAGCAGCAGCAATAGCAGTCGCAACAACGTTAGTAGCAGCAGCAGCAGAACCAGACCGGCGTGCGCCATTTTGGCAACATGAACGTGGCCAAAGAGGTGTATGACCGCCTCTTCATGGCGAATTTAGACATGTTGCAGGTAGGAAAGGCGGACCTGGCATGGTACAAGGACTCACGATGCACCAAGAGTCTGACGCACCACAAGGAGTGGTTCTCACAGTTGCTATCAATTCCCCCTTGCCCTATTGCTTTGGGTGATGATCGGATGGTGTATGCTCGGGGGATTGGGATTGTGGAGATGTGGTTGGACACCGCACGTAGCATTGAAGTGGGAGTGTTCCATAGCATGTTGTATGTACCTGATGCTGCGTTCAACCTTCTCTCAGTCTCCTCTCTCACCAACACAAAACTGCGTGTTGTCTATGATGATGACGATGGCTACATTCTCGACAAGGAAACTGGAGAGGAGTTGGCCAGGTCGATGAAGGAAGGTGACATGTACCGCCTTCTGGGGGCAAACAAGATCCCACGTGAGCAGAGTCTTGCATCAATGGTGCAGGCGACAGATGGCGAGATCTGGCATGCGCATTATGGCCACATCGGCATGCGCGCCTTGCAACAGCTTCAAACAAAGCAGATGGAGCGTGACTTGCCCACCATCTCCAAATTTGAGGAGTTTGTGTGCATCCGGTGTTTGGAGGGAAAGCAGTATCGCGAGGTGTTCTCTGGAACAAGGGATTGCGCAAAGGAGGTGCTGAAAGTGGTCCACACAGACTTGTGTGGCCCAATGGATACCCAGAGCTTTGGAGGCTCTAGGTATTTTCTCACCTTCATTGATGACTTTAGCCGTTACACTGAACCAGTCTACTCTCCCATGCCTGATGCAGAAAATACACCGGCCTCATTGGCGGTAGCAGAGGAAGGATATGCAGCACCACCAGCAACAGTAGTTGTGCCAACAGTACCACGCCAGCCGCCCGCTAACGCTCCAGCACGAGGTCGCAGGTACCCTCTTAGGGTGTGCTACAAGCCTGGTGAGCGTGTCCATTTCTGGATGCTGCAGAAACTAGAACAGATGAATGTCACAGTTGTAGAAGATTCATATGAGCAAACCTCATACAAGGAGGCCATGGCTACACCAGATGCAGGAGACTGGGCGCAAGCTGTGCAGCAAGAGATACAGTCTCAGCTGGACAACGGCATGTGGGAGCTGACTGAGCATCCATCGCGCCGCAAGGTGATCAAGTGCAAGTGGTTTTCTAAGAAGAAGCGGGGAGCAGATGGCAACCTAGAAAAGTATAAAGCGAGGCTCGTCCCCAAGGGCTACTCAGAGCAGGAGGGCATCGCGTACACAAAAACCTTTGCCCCCGTTGCAAAATTTGCCTCTATGCGCACGCTTCTCTCTTATGCAGTAGCTGAGGACTCTTAGGTTCATCATATGGATGTCAATAGAGCATTCTTAAATGGTGACTTGGAGGAGGAGATCCACATGGAGAAGCCGGAAGGGTTTGTCATGGATGGCCAGGAGCACCTCGTTTGTAAACTACAGAAGTCGTTGTACAGTCTCAAGCAAGCATCACGTTCTTGGAACTAGAAGTTGGATGCGGCGCTTTGGTGCATGGGGCTTGAGTGCAGCAACTGTGACTACAGCGTCTATCGCTGGCAGCATGGTCATGAGGTGCTCATCATGATTGTCTATGTGGATGACATGCTCCTCCTTTCCAACAGCATGTCTGCACTACAGGAGTTCAAGGAGGCGATGCAGGAGCACTTCCAAATGTCTGATCTTGGGGAAGACTCATACTTCCTTGGTATCTAGATTGCGCGTGACCGCAAAGGACGTATCCTCTTGCTGCAGCAGAGCCGCTACATCAAGGATGTCTTGCAGCGGTTCAGCATGGGGGAAGCAAAACCCATCGGCACACCGCTTGAGACGCATGAGTACCTCATGAGCTTTAGTGGAGAAGCAGATGTAGCTGAGCGGCAGAAGTACGAGAGCGCCGTCGGCAGTCTCATGTACCTGATGGTGGCAACCAGGCCGGACCTCGCACATGGTATGAGTATTGTGAGCCAGTATATGGTACATTCCGGACCTGAGCACCAAAAGGTGGTGAAGTGGATCTTCCGCCACTTTGCTGGAACCATCAACATTAACATCACCTTTAACGGCACCAACAATAGCATCAACGGCTACACTGATGCGGATTGGGCTTCAAACCCTGAGGATCGCAAGTCCATCTCCGGACATATGTTCCTCATGAATAGAGGTGCCATAAGGTGGTGCAGCAAGAGGCAAGTGGTTGTGACCACCTCAAGCACAGAAGCTGAGTATGTGTCTCTCAGCTTTGGGGCAAAGGAAGCAGTTTGGCTGCAACGTCTGAGGACAGAGATGAGTGGGAGTGCGGCAGTTTCTATCCCTGTGCGCGTCGACAACCAGAGCACAATCGCACTCGCCAAGAATCCTGAGCACCATGCACGCACCAAGCACATTGACATTGCATATAATTTCATCAAGCACATGGTGCAGGAGGGTGCTATCAAGGTGGAATTGACTCCAACCAGCAAGCAGGTCGCTGATTTTTGTACCAAGCCAGTCACAAGTGAGAAGCAGTAGTTGTGCATGAGGGCATGTGGACTCAGCCCACTCTGACTACGACAAAGTGGGAGATTGTTGGCTAATAGGCCATCCAGCTTAGTTTCAGGTCCACAAGAGCAAGTTCTGGGAAACTACCAGATGCCTGCTCTGATCGTCAATCCAACTTCACCATTGGAAAGATCAGGTGGCAAAATGTCTACTATTGGTTCAGGCCAATCCAACAGTCGGATTGAGAGATATGAATTTTTGAAACTTCTGAGGTCAGCGACCGCCGGTGTCTCGGCAACCATGGCCGACGACTCCATGCCTTAGCCTAAGAAAGAAAAAGGAAAGAGGTTTAGGGTCAAGATCTGATGGGGGAAATATCCAGAAAGGTCCTACATTCTTGGGTTGCCTTGTCAGAGTCTGCTGACTAGGAAAAATGTATCTCTCCTTAATGTTTAGGTGAGGTGAGATCCCCGTGTGCTAGCCATGGACACATGGCGATTCTCCATAGGATTTTGAGTTATGTGACCACAAGGAGTGTGCCATGAGTGTATTTTGTGGCTCTCTAGGTTGTGTGTGAGTGGTCAGCCTGATTGCTAGGCTTATTTTCTCTCTTGTGTGAGATTATGGACTATAGTGTGTGAGTCTTAGCCTCCATGGCTAAGTGCTGTGGTTTGTGAGAGGGCTGACTTGCCCAAGCTCTAGCTCTATATGTACTCCATTGTTTTGAGTAATTCAACAACCACTATTTAGCACAGCTGATGTCCTTTCAGTCCCACATGCTCGTTGCTCCAAGGATCCCTCTCTCCTCCAGTTCCAACATGTGCTACGGGAGAGCTGGAGCCCAATAACCACCATCATGGGCGGTTGGAAGGAGGATGATGTGGCGTATGCAACGGAGTCCAAGTATGTGCGAAACAAGGCCATGCGTCGCAATGGTAGTGAGGGTGACTTCTCAGCCTATGGCGTACGCTACATTGGCCGCGAGAGCAAAGGGTCGGCCTCTGGTCTCAACGGCGGCAGCGGAAGTGGGGGCGGCAAAGGCAACAATGGCGGCAAGGCTCTCAAGCAAGAGAGAAATTGTCGCAACTCCACCAAACCTGGACACAGGGCAAGAGAGTACAAATCACCAAAGAAGAAAGACGGCAGTAGTAGTGGGAACAAAGGTAGCAAAAAGGGGGACAAAGAGGCCACCAACATGATGGCACAGAGTGCGCCTTCAGCAAAACGAGCGGCGGTGCTCAGGCCAGGAGCCTTCGGGCTTGACTCCGGGACCGATCATCAACCTCACAATGACCATGCTGGATTTGTCTCCATCGGCCCCACAGAGCAACAGTTAAGATACGCAAATGGTACCATTGTGAACGCAAAGGGCATGGGAGACAAGCCGGTGAGTATCAGCCTCAACGGTGTGAAGAAGGATCTTCAGCGATGTGACGTGGTCTACATGCCCTTGTTTGCGGCAAAGCTTTTGGCCGTGTCAAAAATTATAGACAACGACATGGTGATGTTCACACAAAAAAGGCGGTCACTGTCAAGAACAAGGACATCAAGGTCCTCTATGCAAGGAAAAATCTGGTAGCACAAGTCCCACGAGTTGAACTCGTAACATACTGCATAAAACTCTAACAAAGAGCTTGGAAAACAAAGATCATGCAGGTGCGGTGGAGGCATTGGTCCAGGCACCAAGGCAGAAGAAGATATCAACAAAAACTCAAATGGTATCATCCAATGCAAAGGACAAAGATGCTAAGCTATGGCATATACGCTTTGGGCACGTTGCAAATAGCACGCTCCAAGTCATCTAGCAACAGCAGCTGGTCCGCGGTATTGAGGGGTACGAGAAGGATGCGGGAGGATGTTGCAGCCAGGCTGCCACAGCCTGTGTGAACCCTTCCTCCAAGAAAAGACAAAGAGAAAGCGCTTTGAGCGCAATGGTCATTGCGTAGAAGTAGCTCTTGACTTATTTCACACTGAAATATGCGGAACCTTTCGCACGGAGTCAAATCCTGGTAGCAAGTACTTCTTGACCTTCATCGATGACCACAGTTATAAGGTGTGGATCTACTTCCTCAAAACCAAGGGACCCTTGCTTTTGACAAGCTTCGCCAGTTTGCAATCTGTAAGGGAGAAGCTGCAGAAGTTTGTCGCCATGGTGGATGAACAGATTAGGAAGAAGGTCAAGGCACTACGAAGTGACTACGGCAGAGAGTATGAAGCATACAAGGGTTGATTGTGGCAACATGGGAACAACAACCAGCTCACAACTCCCTACACGCCGCAAAGCAATGGTGTGGCCAAGGGGATGAATCAGACCATCCTCGGCATGGTGCGCAACATGCTCTTTGATGCAAATCTCCCACCATGCTTCTAGGCGAAAGCGGCAAAAATAGCATGCTACCTTGTCAACCGGACTCCTACGGCTGCTTTGGGCACGCACGGCAAGAAAAAGGGCAAGCAGCAGACGACGCCACAAGAGGTGTGGTCAGGGAAGAAGCCAGATTCATGGCACCTGAAAGTCTTTGGCTGCACCGCATAGGCAAAGGTCCAGGCAGGAGAGGGTGGCGGAAAGCTGGATGCAAGAGTGCAAAAGTGCGTGATGGTGACCTGTGAGATGACCCACAAGACCTACCACCTATGGGGCCTGGCAGCAAGAAGGCTCATCACCAGGCAGGGGGTGACCTTTGATGAGAAGAAACCAGGCAGGGAAGAGTTGCTTGATCCCACACAAGCTCCAAAACAAGGATAGTGGTTGGTGCTGGTGGAGTCAGGAGATCAAGCTCCTGAAAACTGGCAAGTGGTGCCGGTGCGGCAAGCCGTGGAGAAGACTGGTGTGGCAGTGAGAGTGGTTGTGCAGGCTGACGTAGCAGCGGGTTTCGACACAGAGTCAGAGACATTGAGGCCTCCGATACCAGCTTGGAGGCCTGTGGCTCCTCACCAGATGATGATTTAACTTCAGAGCAGCCAGCACCACAGGAGCAGCAGCAGAGCAAAGACGAGGTACCAGCAATGCGGCACCGCAGCACAAAGCAGAGAAAACAAATTCCAGAGTATGATCCTCACACCGAAAGCTGGAACGGCCTGATCTGGTCGTGTTTGGCTCAGGGAGAGCTGCTCACTCTGGCGCGATGGCAAGGCCCGATGCAGCCAAATGGAAGGAGATGGTGGACAGAAAACTTGTGTCCATGAAAGAGAATGGAACATGGGTTCTAGTGGACGGACCCGGTAACGCTCACCTGGTGGGCTCAAAGTGGGTACTTAGGCTGAAGCGGAAGCAGGATGGTAGTATCAAAAAGTACATGGAAACTGTTGTGGGAAAGGGATTATCATTGTGCACAGGGTTTGAGTACGATGAGACCTTTGCACCGGTCATCACGTTTTCCTCCATCAGGTCCCTTCTGGCGGACATTGCTACCAAAGACCTTGAGATCCACGAAATTGATGTCAAGAAAACATTCCCTTACGAGAAGCTAGTCAAGTAGGTGTTGATGGAGGTACTGAAAGGTGTCAAAGGGTAAGGTGTGCAAGTTTCTGAAGGTGTTGTATGGGATAAAACAGCCCCCCCCCGGATATGGTAGAAGGAAATGGATGGCTCCATGGCTGAGCACTCCTTTGTGCATTGCAAGAAAAACCCTAGTGTCTATGTGCGGGAGGATGAGTGTGGCTTGCTGCTCGTGGCATTGTATGTCGATGACTTCATCATGTGCTCTTCCTCTCAAGAGGCCCTTGTGGACCTCAAAAAGTAGGTGAGCATCAGGTTCAAGCTGAAGGACATGGGTCCTCTTGAGTACAAACTCAGGATTTCCATCCACCGCAACCACAAAGCAGGCACCATCTAGCTCAACCAGACCAAGCACATCATGGACGTCTTGAAGTGTTACAACATGGAGGACTGCAAACCCATCAGCACTCCCATGTCCTCTGAATGCAAGCTCTCCTCCTCAATGACTCCAAGCAACGCGGCAGAGCGGCGGGAGATGCAAAACATCCCGTACCAGTCTGCCGTTGGGAGCATCATGTATGTGATGTTGGGGACGCGATCTAACATTGCTTACCCGTTGGATCAGGTGAGCAGGTTTTTTGCCAACCTTGGGCCAAAACACTAGCAAGCTGTGAAGCGGATCTTTTGTTATCTTAGGAAGACATGGCACATGGGATATCGGTTTGGAGGTCTAGAAGGATCAGAATCACTGCGACTGACATGCTACACTGACATTGACTGGGGAGGGTGGATTAACGACAGGGAGTCCACCTCAGGCTTACTCTGTCTTCTCAACGGTAGTGCAGTCGCGTGGGTGAGCAAAAAGCAGTACTGCGTCTTGCTTTTTATTGCTTAGGTGGAGTACATTGAACTCTCACAAGTGTGCTAAAAAACACAGTGGCTTGAAATTTTGCTTTATAAGATCAAGGCACCATAAGCAAAAGCAACGGTCATCCGCATCAACAACTAGAGTGCCATCGCTATGGTGGAGGATGACATTATCTCCTGGCGTACAAAGCACACTGACATCCAGTATCATTACTCACGTGACCTTATTGCAAAGGGTGTCGTGGAACTAGAGCACGTTGAAACCAAGAAAATGCTTGTGGACTTCTTGACAAGGCCACTAGACAGCGACTTGCATAGTGCATGCACTTGAGGAGTCAGCATGGTGGATGCAGGAGATGAGCACTAAAGACCAGGAAAACTAAGGTGTACAAATATAATGCAGAGCCATGGGTTCATGCGGAAAACAATTACCACAGTAGGTGGCTAGAGGTGCGAGGGAGAGATTGTTGTTCTTTCATGTCCCCTTGGCCACTACTTCAGCTAGCGGATAGGTTGGGCATGCACTGCTCCATTGGAGTAATTCCCCAAACACTTGTTCGTGGTGCAAGTTCAGGCAAGACAGCAGCAGTGTTGTGCAATGGATAGTTTGTTGGCCATATGGAAAACAGGTTCTGATATCAAATCTTGATGTGAGAAAAAAGGTTTTCTTCATCTTCCTTCTCAGGGGAGGTTACCTATACATTTTTCCATGCATGAGGATGATATGCCACTTGGCAGTTAGTGGATGCGACAATTGGCAAACAAGTGAGGTGGTGTCGAGTGGCCAGCTCCAAAAGAGCCACTACCCACACACCTTAGATGCCTTGCCTAGGACTATATGTACGAGGCTCATTCCTTATTCCAATTATACAATCTAGCCTTAGATGCTCCTCACAGAGGTGTCCAACTAAGGAATATTACAAGAAGACATTGGCTGGTCTAAGCTGCGGGAGTTATGTCAATACGTCACATTGCAACGGTCTAGAAAACGGTTCCCGGCATGGGAGGCTGCTGATTTCTCTTTGTATTACAACCAAGATAACATATCACCCTCAAACAGGGGATCCACACTTAAGGATCATTCAGTTTTCAACCTCACAAGGTCCGCATCAAAATTTTTAGTGTCTATCCTTGGTTGGACACTGTGTGAGGAGACTCAAAGGAAAGAACTGTAAATGGATACATGCAGGGTACATGATTTTGTTCTTGCAGAGCTTTGGTAATGCTTCTTCTTGAAGAGGCTTGAGAGGAGAAAACCTCAACCTACAATCCTAGTCAGTGTATCCTGAGACCGCCAAGTCTCATCCTCAACTAGGCCACAAACGTGTGTTTCCTATGATGATCTTAAGAGGACCTACCCATTACGATAAGTGCATTCCTGGCCTATCTCGGAATACACCAAGGGGACGTACTCCATACAGTAATGCATGCCTTGTCTATCCGTGCAGCCAGCCGGCCAGCTAGGTGGCCAGTGTACAAGGTGCATACCATTCAACAAATCTCTCCTTTGCACCTCTGTGCATTGGTCATTCATTGGGTTGCATCAATGCCTTGTGGCTCACCCTTCCGTTATTGCATCCTCATGTCGAAACCACAAATTCCTGCATAGTGGAAGTTGCTCTCCAACCGCTTGGTCATGCAGTGAGGAAGCATGTTCTTAGTTCCACAATGCTGTAAGTCCACCACGTTCTTCATGACCAGGTCACGTGAGTAGTGATAACGTATGTCAATGTGCTTCGTTCGCCGGGAGATGATCTCATCTTCAGCCATCAAGATAGCGCTCATGTTTTCCACATGTGCGATTGTGGCGTCCTTCTCTGACAATGTCATTGCGCCAAGCAAGCCACGCAAGCTCCTTGCACAACTGAGACAAGGCAACTTGCTCTGGCTCAGTCCTGGACATGGAAACACAATCCTACTTCCTGATGACCCATGAGATGGCAACGCCATTCAAGATGCACACGAATGCAGAGGTTGATTTGTGGTCATCGAGATTTCCCCCCTGGCGGGCGTCAGTGCAGCACTTCAGGCAGGGGTGGTCCGTGTCTTCTTGGCTTACAAGGACAAGGCCCATGGGATACGTCTTCTGCGCGTAGGACAAGATGCGCTTGACTGTCTTCCCATGCTATGGCCATGAGCTGGCCACAAACTTGCTCAGTTGTCCCACATCATAGCAGATGTCGGTATGAGTCCCTACCATGGCATGTATAATGCTACCCACGGTAGACTGGTAGGGGATCCCTTCCATCTCCCTTCTTTCTGCTTCAATGCTTGGTGACATGGAGGCCTTATGCTTTGTATTGGTTGTCATTAGGGTGCCAATAGATTTGCAGTCTTCCATGTGATTGCGCTTTATTGCCTCATCGATGTCTTTGGTTTGGTTCAGTTTGATGGTACGTGCTGCTCGGTTGCAGTGGATGGCAATCCCAAGGTAGTACTCGAGAGGACCCATGTCCTTCATCTTGAACCTTTTGCTGAGGTCAGACTTTAGCTCATCTAGAAGCTCGACCGGAGACGAGAAAATGATCAGATCATCCACATAAAGTGCAACGAGCATCAGCCCTCTCCCATCATCGCGCACGTACATGCTCGGGTCATTCTGGTACTATGCAAAGGAGAGATAAGTCATGAAACCGTCCATCTATTTGTACCACATCCTTGGGGCCTGTTTTAACCAGTAGAGCGCTTCCACCAAATTGCACACCTTGCCCTTCCGAGCTTTGACTCCTTTGGCCTCCTCTATCAGCACTTTCTTATCGAGCTTCTTGTGAAAGAAAGCCATTGGATCGTTCATCTAGTGTATCTCTAGGTTGTTTGCAAGTGCAACGACATGGAGAGTGGATGGAGGCAAAGGTCACGACGGGCACGAACATCTCGTTGTACTTGGAGGCCGCACATTGAGAAAACCCCTTAGCCACTACCCTCGCCTTGAAATTTTTGATTATGCAAGCTTGCTTCTTTTTCACTCAGAGGACCCACTTGGATCCCACCATGTGGGCCTTGTCGGGTCTATCCACCAGTGCCCACATGCCATTCTTGTCAATGGAAGCGAGCTCGCTGCCCACCACCTCCTTTCCCTTGGCAGCATCCACATCGATCATCGCCCCTGTCACTGTGGATGAATCTTCCTGAGCCATGCACAACCAACTAAGGCTAACCAAATCGTCCTCATACCACAAAGGTGCCTCTTTTGGTCGCAAACTGTATTGGGGTGCTGGTACAGCTTCTTGCTCTGCAACCGTGCTACCACAAGTGGTGGTGTGTTGTCGTTGTTGTCGGAAGAGTCATCGGACTCTAAGTCAGACTCAAAAGCCCCTGATTCCTCGGTATCTGGATCCATGTCTGATGCTACATCATCCTGCGCAGTTGCTCTCCCATTCCAAGCACCTACTGGCAAAGAAAGCCAGTTGTTGGGTGCTTGGTCTCTGGACTCAAGCAACACCATCCACTCTTCCACTTTGGAGGCAAGAATTGGGTCCAGCAGCTCTCCCTTTCCAGGGGTGTGTTTGACGAATTGGACGTTGTGGCTTCTCACGAGCTTGCCTGTCACCTTGTCCCAAAGCCTATAGGCTTCGTGTGATGTTTCATACCCAACCATAGTGTACTTCTTGTTGAAACCTTATCCCTCCACATGCCCAAATGCAGTGTCGAGAGGCGCCGACGAGCTACCATAGCGTGGAAAATCCTCACAGTTGGATCTAGTTGCTTGAGTAATGCTTGGATGCTAAGATTGATGATTGTCCCTGAAATTTGATGAGCCAATAAATCCGGTGGAAGTTGTTTCTCCGGAGTTGGACAAGTAACAAGGGAGATATGGGCTTTCAAAGCTGGGATGTGCGCAGCGGCTGTGGGAGCTGGCCGTGACTCGACTTCCGGGAAATGATTGACCGGACCGAGTAACAAAAATTCTATCTGGATATTTTGCTCTGGAAGGTCTGCCGAGGTGTTCAGCAGATAATCTACCGGATCATGTAGTGCAGGTTGCTACTGAGGGACTTAGCCAAAATCTTGGCTTGGCGTCTGGAACTCAGTAGTACGTTATGTTACTTGGGGACCTAGTCAACATTCTGACTGCAAGTCCACGGACAGGTTTTAAACCTCATCACACGTAATCAACAAACTCGACCCAATACTGGGGGAGGTACATCAAAACAGTGCAGGGGACCCTATACCATGTGCATGGGATCTATGCCTAGGGAAAGGCGCTTCGCACGTGAATAGAGGCGCTACATCGTGTGCACACCATGGAGGGGTTAGGTGTTTTTGTGGTGGGTGAGACCAGTGCTTCAGCAAGTGTAACTCGGGCTACACTTGGCCAAATTGCACACGCTTTGATGCATTGGATAGCTTATGACAAGCCTCATGAATGTTCTGATCATGTCCGTGTACAAGCAAAAAAAATAACAATGCAAAATCACGTTATTCCCTTCGCAAAAGTGAATGTCTCTAAATGCTTGCTCGCTTGGCATGAGGCGACCATAAAGCTCACACTGAGTCTCAGATTCGTCCAAACCAAAAGATGTGAATCACTAGAGGAGATCAGACCAATGTCAGGACTGCACCACACGGATTTTCTGACAAAGGGTTATGGGCCCACTTGTATGATCGTCTCTAAAATCCACGTCTTCCACTGCGCACGGGATTTTCATCTTGGATGTCACATTGAAGCTCCAAGAACCTATCAAAACAGAAGCTGAGAAAATGGCACAGAAGGAGACGCAACCCATCCAGAGGTATGCGGGCGGCCCAGGGTTTGGGCTATGGAGGTAGCAGTTCGAATTGCACCTCGTACATATGGGGCTGCTTGACCTCATGTTGGAAAAGGAGGTGCTCGCAAAGGCAACTACTGCGGACGGGGAGAAGCAGGCCTTGACAAAGAAGAACACGGAGGTGCTCATGATCTTGGTGTCTGGGACAGCCGAGTAGCATTGGGGATACATCCAAGGTTGCAAGGTGGCGGCCGAAGCTTGGCAAAACATCGCGCCATCCACCAATCCAAGTTGCTCATGAAAAACATCTTTGCAATGAAGCGGCTCCTCACGGTGAGAATCGAGGAGAGAGATGATGTCGCCTCTTCCATGCAATAGATTGAGTCTCTTGCCTCACAATGCAACAATGTGGGGTGGAAGGTCGAAATGCAGCAATAGGGGATGGCCCACCTCATGGCCCTACCTAGCAGTTGGGGTCCCCTTATCACCATTATCAGGGGATGGTCAGAGTACAAGCCCACCTATGACGTGGTCGTAAAGTACATCCGCAACAAGGCGCAACACCGGAGCTGTATGGAGTCCTCGTCTTCCTCATCAGTCCTCATCACAAAAACACGTGGTGGCGGAAGCGAGGGCAAAGCAATGGGCAAAAAGGATAGTGAAAATAAGGGCACGTAAAAAGGTGGGTGCTATAACTGCGGCAAGGAGGGCCATTGGGCCCGTGAGTGCCCAGAGGAGCTGAAGGCTGGTGAAAAAAAGATCAAAGGCAAGGTACTCCTCAACAGCAACAAGAATCACTTCCCCAATAAAGCAAACATGCAGTGCCTAGATGCCAGGACTGAGGAGTACACCCAGGTCAAGATGTTGGGGTTCGTGCCCTACAAGAAGTACTCGAAGCAAATGGTGGTCGCGAATGACAAAGTTGAGCCGGCAGCCGGCCACAACAATGTGGATGTGGAAGTCATGGCGGGCAATAAGGAGCTGTGCACAATCCATGATGTACATCACATTTTCGGCCTGGTTGACATCTTGAGTGTGAGCTGCTTGACTGATAACGGATACGAGATGCTCTTCCATAAGAAAGGCGCAGCGGTGTGCATGGACGGCAATGACGAGGTGGTGCTGAAGGTACAACGCTCTACATTATGGAGTCCAAGGTGATCCATGTAGTATTGGACACAGGAGACTTGCACGAGCACGTCGTCAACATGGCCAAGGGAGGTAGCGCAGATCTGGAGCTCTGGCACCGATGGTTGGGGCATACGGCACCCACAACCGTTAAGGAGATGGCGATGCGCGACATGGTACGTGGCCTCGTCATCAACGGTGCAGCAGAGAGGACTATAGATGCAACAATGCACAAAAAGTGCTAGCCTTTCATTTTGGGCAAGGCGCGGTGCAAGCCGTTCAACAAGAACGCGGCCCGTGCAAAGGGCTTGCTGGAGGTCGTGCACAGTAATGTATGCAAACCATTAAAAACACCGTCAAACAAGGCCCTGAGATTCTTTGTCACATTCATGGATGAGTGCAACAAAAAGCTCTATGTGTACTTCATGAAGTAGAAAGGCGAAGTCCTGGACTGGCTGAAGGAGTACGTGATGCCCCCAATTTTGCCGCGTCCTTAACTATCTCCGCGCTGGGCCCGTTCTGCTAAATCCGCAGACTAGGCACTCCTACAGTTGATTGCTTGTCTACAACTCCGACTTTGGATGTTGAATAGTTCCGCGGACTGCAGATCTGGACCTATGTGGGAGCACCTTACCAAATGAGTGACACCTCAGGATTCCCTTGCTGTACGTGAGCTAGCCCCCCCCCCTTGCGGCTTCCAGCCCCTCTCCGCAGAACCTTACTCCGCGGCCGTGTACAGACAAGGATACCGCTAGGCGTACACTTTACTGGGTTTCGGTTCTTTCTGCACTCAGTCACACAAACTACCGGCTTGCCCTATTGATTTTGTACAGCCAACAGCTACGCAAACCACTGGCCTGGAGCTATATGCAAAAAAAACTCACCAAATGAATGACGCTCGGCGGTCCACCTCTTGCCACACGCAAGCCAGCCACCTCGTGGCTTCCAGCCCCTCTCTGCGGAACCTCGTTCCGTGGCCGTGGACAAGCAAGGGCACCACCAGCAGCTCACTTCACTCCAGGCTTGGCTCTTTGCGTACTCAACCCCACACCACGGTTAACCACCAAGAGCAATGGAGAACAAGGAAGCGGAACGCTGAGGACATGGATGGGAGTGGGTCAATGTCTTTGATAAGCGGATGCAAAGCACATCGGAACTGGAGCATTGATGCAAGAGTGCGACCAAGGTTGTCGACGACTTGTGCTACTGCTACCTAGGCCTTATCTACTTGGGACTCCGCACAACGTGTCTACGCGCCATGAGTCTCATTCCTCACATGTCAGCCTCTTTCCTCTTTACTTGGACTCCACGCGGTGCGTATCCACACCGCGGGTCTCATCCTCAAGCACAGGGAAAGTCATTCTCCTATCTCTACTCAGTTATCTTCTACGTCCGTGACTCGCAAGCGCGGTCTTTGTGTTCTTCCTTGAGTCTTCATTCCCAGCGGTGCGTCCTTCAAGTATTCCTCCGTAATTGATGTGCCAACTCTGACGCAGATTGGTTGTTGTTCCTCTGATCGCTCCGTCCGCCCCCCTCCCTGCCTCCTTTGATTGATTGGCTCCGCGACTGTGCCTTTCTCTTGCGGCTCGTCCCCTGTTCCTTCCCCACCATGGATTTTCTTGCCGCTTTTCCCGCCCTTCTGCCACAAGCACTTGAGATAGCCGTAGGTCGGCTATCGCAGATGAAAATGTCAACCTGCGGCAGCTTCTCGCAATTTGGCCCTCTTACACCTTTGCTGCATTTTGCGCTACCCCATGCTCGACCGCATTCACCGCAGGAGCCAGCGTGTCGTGCATGGATTTCATCCTGCCGATGTCCTCCTTCCGCTGATTAGATTCCCCGCGGGCAAGCGGCAGAAGTTCGCCTGACAATACATTGTAGCACTGGAGAGGCAGACTAGCCGGAAGGTCAGAGTGCTACGTAGAGACAAAGGTGGAAAATACGTGGGCTATAGCGGGTGGATGAAGTAGCAGGGAATCAAGTGGAAACCCACTACGCCGTACTTGCCACAGTCCAATGGAGTGGCAGAATGGGTGAACCTAAAGCTGCTACACATGGTGGATGCGGGGTTGGTGCAAGGGTTGTGGGCCAAGGCTGTGCGTAAAACAAGCTACACCATCAACCTCACCCCAAATTTGGTGCTGAAGGGTGCGGACAGCTGGAAGATCCCGTAGGAGATTTGGAGCGGGCACAAGCCAACGTGGCACACCTGAAGGTGTTTGGGTACAATGAGCACGCGATGGTGTAGGCGGTGGGGCGACGTGATAGTAAGCTGGAACCGCGGGCAAAAGCGTGCCTGTTCCTTGGCTATGAGAATGCATAAAAGGCATATTGGCTCTAGGGTCCGTGCATGCAAGAGATCATCTATAGCCGTGACGTCGAGTTTGAGGAGCAACACAACTTCAGCGGAAGTAGTAACAACATGAGCTTTGGGAACACTCTAAAATAGGGGGGTGGTTCCATCTCCTTCACTACGAAAAGGAGCCGGTGGACGCGGAGGTCAAGGATGTGGCATTGGAGCACAGCAGTGCAACAGGTGCATCAGCCATAATGGAGGAATCCGATGATGATGAAGTTGGGATGGAGATCTGGTGGAAAGATCCGTCGCACGAGGCACTACGGGTGCCGAAGCGTGCACTTTTGACGGAGTTCGCGTCGGGCGTTGGAGAAAAATCCTCCAGACGCGCCGCTTGTGTGGATGATGTACCACCGGAGCGGGAGAGGTACTCGGGGAGCCATCTGGTCAATGATTTACCGGAGCGAGCAGAGTCGAAAGGATCATAGGAGAGTGACAAGGCGCCACCAAAACTGCCGCGTTGTAGCGGGAGGCAGTGGAGAGCAGGGAAGCACTTGGACGCACACACTGGTTGATGGATCAGCCTGACGCGGTGAATGCTGGCTGCATTAACAGTTCCAATTGCCGTGCAAAGATTGCTTGCGCGGCCCAAGGGGAAGCAGTGGGAAGCTGCCATCAAGTCAAAGCTGGAATCTATTGCTAAAAACAACACGAGGGAGCTGGTTGACAGGTCGAAAGACGCCAAGGTCATAGGCTCCAAGTGGGTCTTTAAGACCAAGTTCAAGGCGGTGGACAAGAAGGTGTGGTGGAAAAGTACAAGGCGCGGCTTGTGGCAAAGGGGCATGCACAACGTAAGTGCAAGCACTACGATGAGAAGTTTGCCCCCGTGATCAAATTCACAAGAATCTAGGCGATTCTTGCGGTGGCAGGCGCGAAGGATATGGAGCTCCACCAAATGGACGTAAAGACGGCCCTCCTCAATGGCATCATCAACAAAAAATTCTACATGGAGATGCGGGAGGGGATGGAGTCTACATGGAGATGCCGGAGGGGGTGATTGCGGGCAGCAAATACACCAAAGGCATGTCGGTCCTCAACGGGAACAAGAACCATTTCCTCAAGAAGGCCAGCAGGCAGTCCCAATATTCGAGGGCCAAAGAGCATACCCAGGTTGAGAAGGTTGGGTTCTTCTAATACAAGAAGGTCTCCAAGTCAATGGAGAGTGACAAGGTTGAGCAGGCGGCCGGCCAATGTGATGTTGAAGTGGAAGTCATGGCGGGCAGTAAGAAGGAGCTGCGCACAATTGGTAATGTGTAGCATGTCCCTGGCCTGGCTGAAATTCCAATGTCAGCCGCTTGAAAGATAAAGAGTGAGGTGCTCTTTGGTAGGAAGGCGCATTGGTGCGCAACAACGGCAGCGGCGAGGTCGTATTGGAGGCAAAGTGAGAGGGCGGTCTCTACATCATGCAAACCAAGGTGATCCCCGTGGCATCGGATGGAGCAGACTCATAAGAACACATCATCATCATGGTAAAGGGAAGAAGTTCTCATCTAGAGCTCTGGCACCGAAGGTTGGGGCATTTGGTGCCTGCAACCGTTAACGAGATGGCAAAGCGCAACATGGTGCACAGACTCATCATTGATGGTATAATAGATGCGGCAGCAGATGCAATGGCACAGAGAATGTGCGAGCCCTGTATTTTGGGCAAGGCACATGCAAGCCATTCAACAAAAATGCGACTCACGAAAAGGACCTGATGGATATCGTGCACAGCAACGTGTGCGGACCATTTAAAATTCTGTCAAATAGCAGATTGAGATGGTTTGTCACCGTTAGTGATGAATCAAGCAAGAAGCTTTTTGTTTACTTCATGAAGCGGAAGGGTGAGGTCCTAGACCACCTACAAACAAACGTTGCAGTGGAAGAGAGGCAGACTGACTGAAAGGTCAGAGCTCTACGCAACGACAATGGAAGAGAGTGTGTGGGTTGCAACAAATGAATGAAAAAGGAGGGAATAAAGGGAGAACCAACTATGTTATATCTGCCACACTCTAATGAAGTAGTAGAGCGGGCACATCAGACACTACTAAACATGGTGTGGATCATGCTTGTGGATGTGTGCTTACCGCGAGGTTTCTAGATGGAGGCTCTGTGTCTAGTGAGCTATACCATCAACCTTACCCCAAAAATGGTGCTGAAAGGTAAGAGCAGTTGGAAGACACAACATGAGGTTTGGAGCAAGTGCAAGCCAAACATGGCTCACCTGAAGGTGTTTGGGTGCAAGGTACACGCAATGATGCAAGAAACACGACATGACAACAAGGTGGAACCGCGGGCTGGCGGTTCCAGCTTGATCCTTGGCTATCAAAGCATACAAAAGGCGTAACAAATATGGGACTAATGCACGCAAGAGATCATCCGCACCTGTGTCATCGAGTTTGACGAGTAACAAAGTTTCAGTAGCACCGGCAATGAAATGAGCATTGGAAACACTTCACATAAGGGGGAGTGGTTTCTTGGCTACAAGAAGGAGCTGGTGGACGTGGAGGTGGGAGTGTGGCGGTGCTGCAGATGCAGCTGTTGACGCAAAGAAGTCCAACGAAGAAGCAGCTGGACTGGAGATCCAGCGAAAGGATCTGACAGGGGAGGGAATGCGTGAACTAAAGCATGTATTCCCAGTGGAGTTTGCATCAAGCGTCAAAGACAAATCCAGTGGACGTGCCACCGATGATGATTGACCGGAGTGGGAGAGGCCCTTGGGGAGTTGTCTGGTCGATGTTTCACCGGAGCAAGGAGACCAGAAGGATCGCAATAGAGCAACAAGGTGCTACCAAAACTGCCACGCTGCAACGGGAGGCAGTAGAGAGCGTGGCAGCATTTTGACGCAGGCACCGGTTGATGGATCGGCATGATGCGGTGCATGCTGGCTGCATCAATGGAGCCAATGAATGTGCAAGAGGTGCTTGAACGGCCCAAAGGAAGGCAGTGGGATGCCGTCTTCAAGTTGAAGTTGACATCCATTGCTCAAAATGACACATGGGAGCTGGTTTACAGGTGGAAAGATGCCAAGGTCATTAGCTCCAAGTGGGTCTTCAAAACCAAATTTACAAAAGAAGGTATGGTGGACAAGCACAAGGCGCGACTCGTGGCAAAGGGGTACGCACAGTGTAAGGATGAGCACTACAATGAGATATTCACCCCCGTCTCCAAGTTTACAAGCATTCAAGTGATCCTTGCGGTGGCATTCGCGAAGGATACGTAGCTCTACAAAATGGACATGAAGACGGCCTTTCTCAACATCATCATTTACAAAGAAATCTACGTAAAGGTGTAGGAGGGGATGGAAGTCACGGAGGGCAAAGTGTGCAAGCTGCGAAAGTCCTTGTACAAGCAAAAACAATTGGCCCGATGCTGGTGTCAACAGGTGGATAGCTTCATGGCACAACAAGGCTTGAAGCGTTGTGAGACGCATCATAGCGTGTGCGTGTGGTAGAACAAGACGCTTCATCGGATCATTGTAATCTACGTGGATGATCCGATCTTGTGTTCCTCTGATCTGCCAAGACTACAGCAGCTGAAAAAGTACCTGAGCACCAGGTTCAAGATGTTGAACATGGAGGAGCTGGAGTTATACCTCGGGGTGAGCATTGATCTGGGACAAGCCACATACGTGGCTGAGGTGCAGAAGCGCTACAACATAGAGGACTGTAAACCAGTCAGTAATCCTGTCTGCATGACCAGTGAATTGAGTGCGGCTATGGCACCACAAACAAAAGAAGAGGGGGAGGATATGGTTAGGGTTCCCTACCAATCTATAGTGGACAGACTCATGTACGCCATGGTAGTGACCCAACAGTACCTGGCCTATGCGGTGGGCCAAGTGAGCAGGTATGTGGCCAATCCAGTGCCATTACCAGTGTTATCCCGGGGTTTCCGGGTGACCCTATTACCGTGGCCGTGGAGCCTTGGTCCACATCCATGGGGCATCGATGTGGACCGAATTTGCGTTCGACTCTTGAACAAGGTCTGCCTCCCCATCCACCGCCCCTACCCCCACCCCCTCCTAGCGGCTGCCGGCCAACCAGATCTGACACGGCAAATTGTATAGCTCATTTTCAGGAAATTTTGGGCCATCTCCGACCCCTACTACTCCCCCCTCCCCTTGTCCCAACCACCAAAGACCTCCCGCTTTGACACCAGATGAAAGTTCTAAATATTGATTTGAAAGATGGTTTGCATACTGAATGGCAGACATAGCACGCCCTTAAGTTGAATTGTTCACGTTCCACATGCAAACCATCACAACTTAAATTAAAACTATGAGCTTTGGACGTCGAGCTTCAAACGGCCAAATTCAAAGTCAGAAGTTCAAACTCTGACATTCTGACATTGAACTTCAAAATCTGAAGTCGGAACTTCAAGAATCCATATAAGAACTTCAAAGCCCAAACTGTAACCTGTGATGATTGGTGATGGAACGTTGGTTCTCAAACTAATTGATGCACTATTCGATCTTTCAACTCAGGGCGCCAAACATCAAACTTAGAACACAAATAAATCTGTTTTTTTTGGCATTCTCTGAGTCTGAACTGCCATGTGGCAGAGCCCTGGAAAACGGTTGCTCAGCCGCGCGTGGTCATGTGCGCTGAATCACACTGCCAGCATAAGTCAACGCGGCTAACCAAGCACAAACATAGAAGTTTGAGCAACGATGGAGATGAACCGTAACTGGATCAGCATAAAACAGGGCATTCAGACTAAACAGGGCACCTATGAAAAGCCAAAACACTGCTTACTCCCAACCCAAGAAAGCTCGTGAATCCAGGGTGGCCAATGTGGAAGGTGAGGGGGTCACATCAATGTGCCGAGGTGGACATTGATGTGCCGAGGTCCGAGGTGGCCAGGTCAACACTGGCCACTACACTAGCAAGCGGTCAAGCGCATCCTCCATTACCTGCTGGCAACACGGCACACACACCTCACATTCGACGGCAAGGATCAGTCGAGCCCCTTCTGTCTGGTCTGCTTTACAGATGCAGACTAAGCTGGCGATGTGGGAAAGCGAAGATCCACATCTAGCTACGTGTTCTTCCACGCTCGTGCAGCGGTCTTGTGGAACACCAAGAAGGAGGACTGTGTCGCCACCTCCACAGTCAAAGTAGAGTACATCGCGCTGACGGAGGCGGCCAATGATGCAGTGTGGCATCGCTGGTTACTAAGGGAGGTGAGCGTGTCGTAGTAGGATCCTACAGTGGTGTAAGAGGAGAAAGGTGATTCCAACTCCCTGATCAATAGCCCGACGCAGCACAAGAGGACAAAGCACATTGACGTGCATCATCCCTATGCACGGGACAAGGTTAAAAAGGGGCTGGTGGTGCTGTAGCACTGAAGTACGAACTGTTGACATGGTGTGCCCCTTGCCATGAGTGCCGTTGATCGTACTCCCTGGTTCGACCATTGAGGAGTGGTCGAACACCTGATCTGAATTTAGATTTGGATTCCTTGGATTTTTCCATGCAGGATCGAGCTTTGAATCGCTCGATTTGAGTGAGTATTCAGAAAGCTAGCCTAGCCCGAAAAAATGGGTGTTGGGTGGGTGGAATCTGGTACCCGCCATGGGTGGCGGGATATTCCACCGCCAGGGATCCGAGTTCATTCCTAATGGCCTCCAAATGCACCAGGGGCATGAATGAGGTGAGCATAAGGACCTCCTTGACCAGGATGAACTTCTCCTTGACTTCTGGGCGAGGAAAGGCGCTTCGACGGGTCATCGTTGAAGCGCCTCCCGTTGTCTAGAGTGCAGGGCCAGGTGGGCGGCTCCACCAAGGGTTACTTCGACGGCCGTAGCAGGGGCTCTACTGCTCCGTTTTGGGCGTGCTTGGATGCATTGGAAAGCTTAGATCACAGGCTATAAGGATCTGATGTAATCTCACTATGCTAAGAAACAAAAACGTATTTCAATTCAGATCTACTGAATGCAACGTGTTCTGCCCATTCTTGGCCGTGATCCTTGTGCTCCACACTCTTCACCATTGGTGTCCATTGGTCGTCCAAACACTGGTAGTGTGCTTCAGTGAGAGCTAGGCATCCTTGAGGGTGCCTCCGCACCCACTAGAGTTAACAAAGGGTTATGGGCCCACGTGCCTAGAAGGACCCTAGCTCTTCAAGTTTCACGCTACCGGCGCGTGCCATGGCAACGACCGAGCAAGAGAGCATCGGCGCCGTCTCCTAGTTTGATGGGAACGGCTTCCCTTTGTGGAGGTGGCAGTTTGAGGTCTACCTCGATGACAAGGGCCTGCTTGAGCTGGTCAACGGTGAAGAGACCGCGCCTCCGGATACCACGACGCTGGAGGAAGTGGACAAGTTCAAGAAGCGCAACAAGATAGCGCTTGCATTGTTGGTGTTAGCGCTAGCTCCGCCGCAGCGTGCACTGATTCAAGGATGTACGGAGGCCGTGGAGGCCTGGAAGAAACTCTGCACCATCTATCAATCCACCAACCTTCCTAACCAGCTCTTCGTATTCAAGAGGCTCGTCACCCTCCGAGCCAACGAAGGCGACGACATCATGGAGATCCTGCAGCGGATTGAGTCCCTTACTGCCGAGTGCGTAGCCACCGGATGGAAGGTTGACCCTCAGCTGCAAGCTATGATCCTCCTTCTCGCCTTGCCGGACAGTTGTAGTCCCATGATCATCGGCGCAGGTGGCTGGTCCACTGATGAGCTGAAGTACCCGAAGGTGGTTGAGTACGTCCGCAATGAATGGATGCGGCGTGGTGGGAGAGAGAGCAGGGCAACATCAAGTTCCGCCTATGCCGTCCACTCTCAAGGTGGAGGGGGAGGCAAGAAAGGGAAGGGTGCCAAGCAGGGCACCAAGAAAGGTGACAACAAGGGGAAATGCTACAACAGTGGCAAAGAGGGCCATTATGCACGCAACTACCCCAATAAGAAGTCGGACCAGCCTGGGAAGGGCGGGAAGAATGACACCCAAGCCATGATGGCCAGGGAATCTACCGACTTGACAGATCCGGAAGTCACGGTGATCGACTCCGGATCAGGCCGCCACACACAATGCAACCGGACAGCGTTTGTCACCTACGGTGCCACCGAGCGGCGCATGACAGTGGCCAACGGCAAAACAGAGTTGGCCACGGGTGAAGGCAATGTTCGCATCGAGTCTATGGTGAACGGGAAAGTCCTTCCGTGCACCATTTACGACGTGCTCCACATGCCCAACTTTGGGGCAAACCTGCTATCAGTGAGCCGCCTTACCGACCAGGGGCTTGAGGTACTCTTCAACAAGAAGGAGGCCATCATCCGGAAGGAGGGGGATGGCGAGGTGATTACACGTGGCAAGAGGGAGGAGGACCTGTACCTTCTTTGTACCAAGGTTCTTGCCGATGCAGTGAGGACTGACGCCATCAACCTCGTGATGAAGGATGAAGGAAATCTGGACCTATGGCACTGCCGCCTTTGTCACATCGCTCCCTCAACTGTGAGGGACATGGCAAAAAAAGAAGTGGTGCGGGGTCTTGAGGTCAAGGGCCTCGATGCAGTCAAGAATGCCGTGTGCGAGCCATGTGTGGTGGGCAAGGCGACACAACAGCCGTTTGATGGCAAAGGGACGTGTGCATCGGCGAAGTTGGAGGTGGTGCACAGAGATGTGTGTGGACCGTTCGAGCCCTCCATTGGTGGGGCGCGCTACTTCGTCACCTTCATCGACGACCACAGCCGCAAGCTCTACCTCTACATCATTAAGAGGAAGAGCGATGTCTTGTCATGCATGTAGGAATTCGTGGCGGCTGTGGAGCAGCAAACGGAGTCAAAGGTGAAGGCGTTCCGGAGCGACAATGGTCGCGAGTACAAAGGCTGGTCGGCATGGATGAAGAGCAAGGGGATCGCGTGGCGGAAAACTATGCCACACTCTCCGCAGCAGAACGGCTCCGAGTGGGCAAACCGCACCATCCTCGACATGGTCCGGTCCATGTTGAGCGATGCCGGCCTCGCACAGCTGTACTAGGGCTAGGCGGCACGGACAGCGGCGTACATCATGAACCTGACGCCGACAAAGCCTATAAAAGAACCGGAGTCCAAGGTGTGGAAGACGCCACAAGAAGTGTGGAGCGGGAGGAAGCCAACTGTGGCACACCTGCGCACTTTTGGTTGTGTTGCACATGCTGTTGTGCAGGCACGGGAGGGGCGGGGCAAGCTGGACCCGCGGACTCGCCGGTGCATCTTCGTCGGTTACGAGAGCGCGAGCAAGGCGTACCGGCTCTTCGACCCATGGAGGCAGCAGATCGTGAAGAGTCACGACGTCACGTTTGACAAGAACAACCGTTGAACGGACAAGGACGCGGGTCTCTCCAAGCGGGGGGAGTGGCTGCCACTCCTCGAGGGGGAGACGCCGGAGGACGCAAAAGAGGGCGACGTCCTATCGGCTCCAGCCGGCGAGAACCATCCGGGCGATGTTGGAGCGGCTGATTTGCATTCAGCCGAGTCGGACGATGAGTCCAAAGCGCCGGCAGCAGTGGAGCTGAACGAGGAGGCGGGGAGTGAGCCCGCATCTCGACGGTCCCCGAGAGAGGGGGAGCAGGCCAGCGGTGCAAGTGGCACCGCGAGAGGGCAGCAGCAGCGGAAACAGTAGCAGCGGCCTCAACAACAGCAGCCCCGGAGAAGCGGATGCGCAAGGAGGACGGAAAAACGGTACGATACCGCGCAGGGCACCTGGACTGGGTTTGCTCGAGCGTTCTTTGCACAAGAGGAGCCCGAGACCGTCAAGGAGGCGTTGCAGCGGAAGGATGGGGCTGAGTGGGAGGGAGCTATAAAATCTGAGCTCGCCTCCCATTAAGAGAACGGCACTTGGCAACTGATTGACAGGCCGGAGGGCGCGAAAATCATCGGCTCCAAGTGGATCTTGAAGAAGAAGCTCACCAAGGAGGGGAAGGTGGAGCGGTACAAGGCGCGGCTGGTCGCGAAGCGGTACGCCCAGCGAAAGGGTGAACACTACAATGAAACGTTTGCGCCGGTGGCGAAGTTCGCCTCCATTCGCTCCATCCTCTTGGTGGCGGCGGCGCGCGACTACGAAGTCCACCAAATGGATGTAAAAACCGCATTCCTCAATGGCGACCTGGACAAGGAGGTCTACATGGAGGTGCCGGAAGGGGTGGATGCACCGCGGGGGAAGGTGTGCCGGCTTCGCAAGGCGCTCTACGGGCTCAAGCAAGCGCCACTCATGTGGTACCTGAAAATGGACGGCTTCATGGCCGAGTTTGGTTTCACGCGGTGCGAGGCGGATCACAGCATGTACGAGCAAAAGCAGCCGGGGTTGCACCAGATCGTGGTCCTCTCTGTGGATGACCTCATCCTCGTGTCATCGGACATGGAGGAGTTGGTGAACCTCAAGCGGCAGCTCGGCGGTCGGTTCAAAATGACCGACATGGGTGAGCTCGCGTACTACCTCGGCGTCGCCATCAAGAGGAACCGCAAGGCACGCACGCTCGAGATGGGACAGGCAAAGTACGTGTAAAAGGTGCTCCGCCGCTACAACATGGAGGAGTGCAACCCCATTGGCACACCCATGACCACCACGTGTGAGCTGAGCTCGAGCATGGGCCCGAGCACGGACGAGGAGAAGGAGAAGATGGCAGGTGTGACATACCAGTCCGCAGTGGGGAGCATCATGTACGCCATGGTGGCGACTCGGCTCGACCTGGCCTTCGCGGAGGGCCAAGTGAGCCGCTACATTGCTGACCCCGGGCCGTTGCATTGGCAAGCGGTGAAGCGGATCCTCCGCTATCTCAAGGTGACAAAACAGTCGCGGCTCATTTTTGGAGGGGTAGCGCGTGATGACTCCCCTGAGTTGGTCGGCTACTCGGATGCCGACTGGGCTGGTGATGTGGATGGCAGGAAATCAATGTCGGGGTACGTGTTTGTGCTTGGTGGTGCAGCAATTTCATGGGCAAGCAGGAAGTAGGACTGCGTGGCGCTGTCCAGCACCAAAGCGGAGTACATCGCGCTCGCGGAAGCCGCAAAGGAGGCGGTGTGGCTGCGTCGGCTGTTAAAGGAGATTGGCGTGCCGCAAAGGAAGCGGACGGTGCTCAATGTTGACAACATGAGTGCCATCAGCCTGACCCAGAACCTGGTGCTGCACAAGAGGACCAAGCACATCGAGATCCGGCATCACTACGCGCGGGACCTTGTGGCAAAGGGAGATGCTGCTATTGTGCATTGTGGCACTAAGCGCATGCTCGCCGATGCCATTACCAAGGCACAGCCCAAGGATAGGCACGGCGCGAGCTGCATTGAGCTCGGATTGCGCTTTGATGTTTGAAAATGCTACAGGTTCCAAGGACAGGGCATCAAGGCTGCGGTGCAAGGGGGAGATTGTTGACATGGTGTGCCCCTTGCCATGAGTGCCGTTGATCGTACTCCCTGGTTCGACCACTGAGCAGTGGTTGACCACCTGATCTGAATTTAGATTTGGATTTCTTGGATTTTTCCATGCAGGATCGAGCTTTGAATCGCTCGATTTGAGTGAGTATTCAGAAGTTAGCCCAGCCCAAAAAACGGGTGTTGGGTGGGTGGAATCTGGTACCTGCCATGGTGGCGAGATATTCCACCGCCAGGGATCCGAGTTCATTCCTAATGGCCTCCAAATGCACCAGGGGCATGAATGAGGTGAACATAAGGACCTCCTTGACCAGGATGAACTTCTCCTTGACTTTTGGGCGAGGAAAGGCGCTTCGACGGGTCATCGTCGGAGCGCCTCCCGTTGCCTAGAGTGCAGGGCCAGGTGGGCGGCTCCACCAAGGGTTACTTTGATGGTCGTAGCAGGGGCACTACTGCTCCGTTTTGGGCGTGCTTGGATGCATTGGAAAGCTTAGATCACAGGCTATAAGGATCTGATGCAATAGGACTATGCTAAGAAACAAAAATGTGTTTTGATTCAGATATAATGAATGCGACGTGTTCTGCCCACTCGTGGCCGTGATCCTTGTGCTCCACACTCTTCACCATTGGTGTCCATTGGCCGCCCAAACAGTGGTAGTGTGCTTCAGTGAGAGGTAGGCATCCTTGAGGGTGCCTCCACACCCACTAGAGCCAACACGAACGATAAACATAGCCACCAAGCTGGGACAAGATGAGCGCGGCCAGGCTTGGGATGACCAGCTATGATGGGCTGGAGGAGAGAGCGCAAGATGAGTGAGACCGAGCAAGAGCAGTGAACATGGAAGGTGCAAGGTGTAGAATGTTGAAAAACTGCCTCTCCGTGTGCCCAAGTGCGGCGCATGGAGGCACCGACGAGCCACCAAATAGAGGAATGTCCTAGAAGTTGGATTAGCCATTGAAAGATTGCTTGGATCCTCAAATGGAAGGTTTTCCCTGAAGCTTGACAAGTTGCTGAATCCGCCGCAAGTTGTTTTACTGGAATCGGACCAGAAACGAGGGAGATATGAGCTTCCAAAGTTGGGATGTGCGCAAAGGCTCTGGGAGCCGGCCGCGACTTGATAGCTGGTGAAAAATTGACTGGACCGAGTAACAAATGTCCATCTGGGTATACATGCATAGCCGATTCACAATGGGGCTACTTCTAAGGCTGCAAGCTGACAGCCAAAGCTTGGCAAAAGCTCTGCGCCATCCACCAGTTCAAGTCGCTTGTCAACAAAATCTTCATGATGAAGTGGTTCCTCATGGTGAGAATCAAGGAGGGACATGATGTCATCTCCACCATGCAGCAGATCGAGTTGCTTGCCTCAAAATGCAATAGCGTGGGGTGGAAGATTGACACGCATCTGCAGGCAATGGCCCTCCTCATGGCCCTACTTGACTGTTGAGGACCACTCATCACTGTCCTCGAAGGATGGCCGGAGGACAAGCTCACCTACGGTGCGGTCGCTACGTACATCCGCAATGAGGCGTAGTGTAGGAGCTACAGGGAGTCCTTGTCTTCCTCATCAGCCCTCGTCACCAAAACACTAGGTGGCGGAAGCGGGGACAAAGGAAGCGGCAAACAGGCCAGCGACAAGAAGGGCGCCAAGAAAGGTGCGTGTCGTAACTGGAGCAAGGAGGGCCACTGGGCCCATGAGTGCCCAGAGGAGGCGAAGGCCGGCGGCAAAAATGCCAAAGGCAGGTGAAGGAGGCGAAGGCCGGCTGCGGGAGCCGAGCTCCTGCAGCAAGAGAAAGAAGCCGACTCAGCGTTGGCGGCAAGGGAGGGAAAACACAACATTGGCCTATGGCACTGCTGGCTTGGGCACCTCAGCTTTGGCGCCATCATCTCCATGCAGCAGATGGTCCACGGCGTGGAGCTCAAGGGGGTGAAGCAGCCACGTGCATTGGCCTGTGAGAGCTGCATTGAAGGGAAGCAAGCCCGCCCTCCTTTCGCGGGAGAAGGGAAGGGGATGACTGAGCTTCTCTCACTTGTTCACTCGGATTTGTGTGGTCCCATGCCATCTCAGTCCTTGTCCGTCAAGTTGTGCTTTGTCACATTCATTGATGACAAGTCGAGGAAGACGTGGGTGTCCTTCCTCGCTGGAAATGATGAGTGCTTTGATGCTTTCAAGGTGTGGATTTCTGTTGCACAGAATGTGAGTGGCAGGCTGTTGAAGGTGTTTTGCACCGACGGTGGAAGAGAGTACCTCTCCAGTGACTTCCGCAACTTCCTCAAGCGTCACGAGATCAGGCACAAGGTCACCCTACCTGGAACACTGCACCTGAACGGCGTAGCTGAATGCACAAACCGCATGGTCATGGAGCGTGTTTGGGGCATGCTTCAAGACGCGGAGCTCTCGCCAACCTTTTGGGCAGAAGCGGTCAACACTGCTGTGTACCTGAAAAACCAGAGTCCCACGCGCGCCGTGCCACTGATGACACTGAAGGAGGCGTGGATGGGTCGCAAGCCAACAGTGACGCACCTGAAAGTCCTTGGGTGTGGCGGATTTGTGCACGTGCCTGCCGGCAATCGCAACAAGGTGGAAGCAAAGTTGGTGAAGGCGGCCTTCCTCGGCTACGACACCATGGGATATCGCCTCTACAACCTCGCTACTCGCAAGATCATCTGCAGCCGTGACGTGGTCTTTCAAGAGGATGCGAAGGGCTGGACTTGGAGCCCTATGACTGTAGTTTCGGTTGTTCCCACACTTGTAATTGAACTGGAAGAAGAGCCGATAGCAGAAAAAGGCGGTGCGGAAGATGGCGGTGGTAACGGCAACGACAAGGAGGTGGAGGGAGCTGAGAAGGAGAAGGAGCCAGCAGCCGAATCTGATGAGGAGGAGCAGCAAAGTAATACACGGCAGCTCCCACAGAGGTCTGCATGGCAGAACCATGGTGCAGATGGTCCTATGGAGCTGCCGAGGTGATCCGACCGCCTTGCAAGCAAACAGAGGCCGCTGGAGGAGCTGGTGAACCGGTGCACCGTTCCACCACCAACGGAGTCGTCTGACCTCGAGCTTCTCTTCCTCACAGTCACCGATGACCCAGCCACATTCGCTGAAGCCATGGGCAGCGTCAAAGCGACAGATTGGCATGCCGCAGCAGACGAGGAGTATGGTGCGCTCATGAAGAAGGACACATGGACTCTCAAGGAAGCTCCACGTGGCAGCCGGGTGATCGGATGCCGGTGGATCTTCAGGCGCAAGCATGGTGTGGATGGTAAGGTGCTTAGGTACAAAGCACGGTTGCTTGCAAAAGAGTATGCGCAGACTGAGGGTGTGGATTACAATGAGACTTTTGTACCTGTCGTAAAGTTCCCATCCATCCGAGCAATCCTCTCTCTTACTGCTGCTATGGACTGGGAGGTGGACCAAGTGGATGTGACTTGTGCATTTCTGAATGGTGACCTCAAGGAGGATGTATACATGGAGCAGCCGAAGGGGTATGTGGTGTAGGGAAAGGAGGATTTGGTGTGCAAGCTTGTGAAGGCTCTTTACGGCCTGAAGCAAGCACCGCGAGCATATAACCACAAGATGGATGAGCAGCTGGCTGGGCTTGGTTTTGTACAAAGAGAAGCTAACCATGCAGTCTACAGACGCATGTTTTATGCAAGCCAGGTCATCATCTTGCTCTATGTTGATGATCTGCTCATTGCATCTGACTCCAAGTCTCTTTTGGACGATGTGAAGCAGTCCTTTGCTGCCAGGTTCGACATGAAAGACATGGGAGAACTCAGCTACTATCCTGGCCTTCAGGTGAAGCGCGACCAGCAGCAGCTGACTTTGGAGTTGTCGCAGAGCACGTACGTGAGCGACATCGTCAAGCGCTTCAACATGACACGAGTGCGCAAGGCCGCAACACCAGTGGGAGTGAGAGAGAAGCTGAACATGACGCAGTTTCCCCGCGGCATGCAAGAGAGCAGCCGCATGGAAGTTTTGGCATACCAAGCAGCAATTGGGAGCCTCATCTACACAGCAGTCGGCACGCGCCTTGACATCAACCAGGCAGTGGGAGTGCTAAGCAAGTTTTGTGCGCATCCGGGGGTGCCGCAATGGGAGGCGGTCAAGCGTCAATGACGAATATGAGGGTGCCAGAAAGTGACAAAAATAGGTTGCTCAATAAAAATCATCTGGCATGACATCTGCATAGAAGATGTTTCACAGATTCTAACGCACTTTACGAAACTCAATTCGGAGTCTGTTTGAGTGAGATATGGATTTCCAACGTTTGGAGATGATGGGTCGGGTTCAACTTAGGACCTGAGCACTTTGAGCACAAAAGGCGGCAGAATCATTGGCCAGGACGGCTGAGAGCGGCATTCAAGGAAAAAACTGGCTGGAGGACCTCCAAAAGACTTGGAGGAAGGTGCAGACCACGATGGTTGGTCGTCCAAGTCGTGTGAGACATAATTCTCTTGTGTGACAAGGTGATTGTTGCTCATCCTGCTAGGCTAGGAGAGTGTGCTAGATGGTAGACTTTGACAGAGTGTATCTCAGTGCTCCCTAGGCAAAATGATGCATATAAGGGTTTGTTAGAAAGCTGTGAAAACATGATTTCTTACTCAAGAGTTGATTTAGACATTTGCATTCTCTGCAAACTTACCTTCACTTCTGTGATTTCTGTCTGTGCAACCTGCAACCCCCTCTCACAAACAGCTGGTCCGGCCTAGGCGGCTCTTAGTGAGCCTGATCAACTCCCTGAGGGCTGCCCAGTTTCTATCATGTTTGGGAATTGTTTATCATCATATATGCACCTCCTTCCGAATACACTGTTTTAAACAAGAAGGCTTCTCTAGATACAGTCTCCAATACACCACCCTAAGACACTTTTGAGTGGGAGAGAGGGGGGGAGCTCAGAATCAAGTACTACCACGTCGATGACACAATCGACAGTCAGCAGAAGTAATACTAAGCTTTGACTAGCCCATGTGTCAAACTATCCCGCACACATGTTAACCTTCCACGTTACGCCTGTGCAGAATCAAGTGCAGTGTAGATAAGGACTCAATGCTACACAAATAGCACAAAATGTACAATGTGCACAATGTAATCATCATTTGAATCAAAGGTATGATCAAGTAGTTTCAAGAAACTGTACAGGTTGAAGTGTTTTTTGTGATATCTTTAGTGAGCCCTATTGTGAAGAAAGGTCACGGGAATTCAGCTGTTCATGTACACATATATATATGTATGAACTTGAATCTAACAAGTAACTTCCTGGGGAGACTGTCCCTCTTCTAGGTTTCTGTCTTAGAAGGATTCGCACCATGCTTTTTCTTTCATACACACATTAGCAAGTGTATTAGTTTGGGGTGATTTGTCATTAATGGATTAAAGGCATGAAAGGAGTCAAGGATGAAGGCATGCCTGCTGCATTGCCAATGGAGGAGTCCGATGCTGATGAAGTTGAGGAGCCGCCAACATGAGAGGTGGTGGTAGCTAGAGCAGTGCCAAGATGCATGGTGCTGACGACACGAGACTTGTCAGTGGGTAGTGGGCATGTGTACAAGCCATGACCTTGCTTGCCAAAGTTGTGGCAGACAAGAGTATTGCTGTGAGAGGAGCTGGTGTTAGGTGGTGCTAGGTCTTGCCCTGTGCCTTCTTTCCATGCCCCCTTTCATCGTGGCCAGCACACTGCATGGCTTTGGTGGCACCAGTGGTCCCAGTCAATGAGGGAGTATGAGAGTCCGAGTTGACTACTGCTAATGCCCCTGTCTCTACAGGCCAGTATCCTGAATCAACTCCTCCTTGTCCGATAAATGGGAATAAAACCCAGACATCAAACTGCCCTGGGACACCATGGCCTCTATGATCTTGAGGTCAAAGTCAACAAGGATATTCATGTAGTCGGGAGTTGTGCCATTCTTCATGGTAAGGAGTGTGGCTAGCGGAGGCAAACCAGCCTTGCTGAACTGACAGAGAAGATCCTGTGCATGCCGATTGTAGGAGATGACCAGCTCTTCATCACCCATGACAGACAATGGCCTCAAGGGGCCCTTCCCCACAACGACTGACATGTGAGGGTACACCATCCCTCACGAAGGTCAGGATTGGTGTGGACAGTATGATCATCAATGAAGGGCTCGGGGTCAGTGCAATCAATCTCTGGTGCCGTGAAAACAAGGGCCCTAGATTTACGTCCTGCGTTGAACAACAGTTTGAGGATGGAAGAGTTGTATTTCAGGGTGTAGTAGGACCAGAGACCCTCACTCTGAGTGCACAGGAAAAAGAGTAGCTCCAAAAACACAAACTATACAACCGCAAGGTGGGGTTGTAGCGGGAGGGACGGCTCGGCCCTCCCTTCTCGCTGAAGCGAGGGATGGTTGCGCACCACTTCTCGCATCAGTAAGGGCTGGCTGAAAGCCAGCACTTCACTGGCCGCTGGCTAGCTGGCCGCCGGCCAGCTGGACGGCCGGAGGCCGGCCAAGTGACCAGTTGGCCATCAGCCGGCCAGCCGCCAGCCGGCGATCACGGCCTCAGGCCAATCGGCGGCTGAGAGGACACGAGGGCCTTGAGGGCAAGGCCTTGTGGCCTCGTGGCCTTGCCCCTGCTCGCCCTCCTTGCAAGTGAGAAAGCAAGGATGAGGGATAGGGGGAGCGAGGGTGAGAGTGAGGAGCAAGATGCTCATGTGAAAAGTCGGCAAAATTTTCCGACCGTGCCTTGCACGCAACAGTTTTGCACGGACACGTCAAAAGCAAAACTCAAGTTTGTTTAGGACAAACTATACGTTTTGACACCGGAAATCTTGTGCAAACTCATGAGTTTGGGATAGTACCCCCCTAATTTTGGACCAAAAATGAGGGGTTGAGGTAGAAATAGAAATGGGTCTCCAAAGACTTGAAACATTCAAGTCTCCTTGCATGGGTTGTTGATGACGATGACTCCCAAAGTGATGCAGAGCAGAAAACACCTCAAGCAAGCTCCGGATGCCATTCTGCAAACTCTGACGATGACTTAAGTGCAAGAGCTGAAAATAGCAACTGCTATAGTAGTTCTCAAAGCCAGACAATACCGGCGACCAAGGATGTGACGGAAACAGCGGCTACGTTGCACATACAACGCCACTGGCATCTACAAGCGCCAACAAGAAAGCCACAGAGAGGTACGACATCTACACTCATCCATTTCAAGCACTCTAAAGTACGTTAGAAGGCTCTCGAGGAGCTCTTCTTTACCCTCCTCCTTCCTTTTGGCTTCCTCTTACCTCCAGGGGCCAGTGGAATGTTTGAGGGATGGGGTGGGGAGTGCCCAATCCCAAACCACCAACTTTCCCTCTCCTTTCAAGACCCGTTCCTTCCTCCTTCATCCCAAAATTAGGACAACACCCTTTCCCAAGATAAGGTTTAGGAAGACTAGTCAAAAGTTCTATGTGGTTGTGCTGACCGTGGCGGCCTAGAAAAATGGTATGTTTATACCACGTGGTTGTGCAGACTGTGGTGACCTAGGAAAAAAGAAATTAAACTTATAATTACCTCACCAATCGTTATAGCAAAGAGACTTTGGGAGGAGGCACCTCCTTGAAGTTGTGGGGTGACCCTCACAATGGTCTTCATGTGATAGTTGTACGATTAACAAAATGGCAAGTGCTGGACCGTCCAAGAGTAATAAGGGCAAGGTGGTGACAGCCTCACCACACACCCTCAGCAGAATCCAACTCTTGGAAGCTGTTGTTGTGAGCACGGTTGCCAAACCAAAGGCAACCATACTGCCGAAGACAACCGACGCCAGCCGCAGCAACACAGGGAAGCGTGCAAAAGCTGGAAATGTGCTCGACGGGCACGTTAATGCGCATGCTAGAGGAGGATCACCTGGACGGGGACCACGACAAAGATCACGATGCCGATGATGGCGAAGGCAATGAGGATCATGATTGTTGCTATCTTCGTGCAACAAAATTGAGCCCATTGCTCAAGAAAGGCAAGATTCTTACTGGATCACCCAAAGTTGCCGACAGCAGCGAGGCTGCCGACAATAGCGAGGCTGTCGACAACACCGAGCCTGCTGACAGTAGCGAGGCTGCCAACAACAGCAATGCTGCCAAGAGCAGCAAAGGGGTCAAATAGAGCCACACAGGAAGTTCTCACAAGAACAAGCCAGACAACGTCGTCACAAAAGGCAATCCGCGATGACCATCGAAGGCCTGGTGAGTTGGCTGTCGAGGCGGCGGGCGGACTCAAGATCACTAGGAACGGTGGAGGTGCGGCACCAACCGAAGGAGTAGGGGCGGATCCCCCATCCTATGATGTGGCCGTAATGGGGCAGACAGACGCCCACTATAGCATCATCGCTAACAACTACCTCCTTTAGAAGGTGGGACTCCTTGGAGGCCTGTACGCAAAGAGTACTCTCATACAGTTGATAAAGGTGTATGGATAACGCAAGGTCATGGAGGCTATCACCGATACGATGACAACATCAGAGCTTAAGTTCGCATTGGCCAACCTACTGGCGCGTGTCGGGCAGAGCATCATGGTCCTTGACCGCGATTGCTAGCTCCAGCGCTTGGCCACTCATGAGGCAAGCCGCTGATGCGACAACCTTGACAAGGTGTTTTAGACCAAAACCTAGGTGCGGACCCAGCAACAATCGTAGCATGCTGCATGTGCTGATGCCACCGTCGGTGGTAATGAGGACTTGCCTACCTTGACGAATTTGGGGCCAGTCATGAACACCACCTTCCTCCATAGTGTGGAGATCTTCCAGAAAAGTGTGAAGCTCACCAACTGGTTGAATCACGTGGAGCACATTCTACGCGTCCACAAGGCTGTAGTTAGTCAGTGGGGCAACTTTGCCATGACGCATCTTGAAGACGAGCTCCTCAAGCATGTTTCACTGCTAGTGTCACACGAGGCAGTGCCATTTTGTACTACAATTGACCCAAAACCACTGTTTTCACCATAACTCTGCACACAAGCATCCAAATGATGCACCATCTCAGCCTAGAGCCAAACCATCTTGAGCCAGATGCTACGCTAGTACACATGCATGGGTGTGGCATAGGAAGGTGGATACTCAAACCAAAGATATGCAAACCAGGCCACTGGCCAGTCCACGAAGAAAATTCTACAAGTTGTAGAAAAATACGAAACATCACCCAGAGCACTATGGCACGTCTCCAGCAACCTGGTGCACCAAACGAGGCTCCAGTGCTAGTAACGTCTCCATCCGGGATTGTCACGGGCATGGAAACAACTGACTAGTCATAGTAAAATGTACACACAGTCACGGATACCACCTGGTGCAACACTACCACATGACCCAATGGTACACATTGTTGGAAAGGAGGATTCCGACAAGAGTTATCCCATTCTCAATAACGGTTCCGGTCTGAGACCGTACCATCTTGACTTAGTGGCTTTTTTTTCAAACTAGCCGCTGGGCTCCAAACTTCAAGACATCCCCTAATAGTGTGACACATCTCACCTGCGTCCGGCTAGGGGGGAAAGAAGTCGTTGCTTTTTTTGTCATGTTCTACCTGTGTATTACCAAGAATGTTCATTCCCTCAAGTTTAACCCAGAACAGTCTATTCCATCCTATTTGCCTTTGGTTCTGCGGCTTTGCCACTGTGCCTTCGCTCTACTTGCTCCTCGCTCTCACTTCCATCACCATCGACACTCATCGCCCGCTGGTGCCAACTCTTTGCTCTGTCACTCTTGTTCCTTTGCTCATTTCTTCTCAAGCTCACTCCTCATCCCATCAACCCTGCATGCTTTTCTCCAAATTTCTCTCATTGGTGACCTTTCCACCTCACTGCTCTACCTTAGTCCATAAATCTCCTATTCAAACTCTCTGGCTAGCTCTTTACACTCCTTTGTGCTTCCGTCAGCATTTCCATGTCTGTCCAATCCCTCTACTTCTACCTATTTCTGCCGTCACTTTCACCGCTTCCTCCTTTCTTCTGACATAGTATCAGAGCGCCAGGAAACATTGCCTGGTCGTTCCTAGCCACGTCATCACTTCCTCACTTCAATCGCCACCTGCTGCCACCCAGCCAAATGCCTATCGCTGCTGCTGCTCCGCACCTTCCAGCTTCATCTACAGCTGACATCAGCAGCATCGCTCTGACAACTCTGCAAGCTTTCAAGGCTCTCATGGCTGAGACAAAGCCCTGCATTCACTCATACACCCGTGGCAACATCGAGCTCCTCTTCACCGCCAGAAGTCAGCAATAGTTCCGAAGCGCTCTCTTCCACCATCTTTGAAAGCTTCCTACTTCCGTCAAAGCTTCCTACTTCTTTAACCCTCTTGCTCTTGTCAAGTCATGTTTCCCCATTAACCTCTTCTTTGGCAGCTCTCACAAAGACTCATTTGTACTCTCCTAACCGCTGTTTCCGACGGCCTTTGTGGCCACGTGGCAAGGTCACATCACCATCGCTGCCTCCATCCCCACAATGCCTTCACTTGTCTGGGTTCCTCCAGCTGCCGCATCCACCACAATTAGCTCCATCAACTTCTTCAAAATCACCATCATCATCCACTGCCTTCTCCTCCTCCGCTTTATATCATCTTCTCAAACTGCCTTCTCGCGCTGCTCCCTCTGTTTGCAGCAGCAGAAGTGTGTCATCTGGGGACAGGATATCTGTCACCACCGGTCTTCCTTCTCATGTCTTGATCCAACTGGGGAACAAGTAGTCTCTCTCCTGATCTCCTCTAAAGATTCTAATTCTTTCGAACCATCACTGCTGCAGCAACATTCCTCTTAATATTGGGATATCGGACACCACCAGTCTTTGTGCCCGTCAGTCTTGGGCTAGATAGGGACACAAGCTGTCACTCTCCTGAATGCAAGAGGACCTATCTGCCTCCTCAGCATCTACAACCTTTTCCTCCTTCTACGCATCTCCTTTGCTTTACCCTTCTGCCAAATCCTTCTCCTCACCAGCATCAACTCCTCAGCCTCATCGCATCATCTTCCTCCCCTCCGTTGCCGCAGCTACTTCATCAGCCTGAGCTCCTTCTCCTCCGCATCTTCACTCTCCTGCATCCTTTTCTTCTTCAGCATCTGCCAGAGTTGATTTCGTAGCTTGTAGGAGGCCGACTACAATGACATTGGTACCGCGAGAGGCATCAAGGCTACCTTGATGTGGTGTAGAAGGCCAGGGGGCACCCGGGACCATCTGAACCCGTTTTTTCCCACGAGCCCAAGTACCCACCGAGGAGACGTCTTGCACCGAGAATATTGCAAGTTCAGTTCCCAGAGCGACACTCTGTTTTCCATGCACGCATTCTGCCAAAAACACATTTGATGGAACACTTCATGACAGCTGGCATGAATCAGACTAATTCAACCAATGATGTCCACGCATCGTCGGTTGCACTTTGACATGCTTGATTATGTGGCACAGCTTGCTGTCATCCTGAGCCGCCATGGCAATGGCCAATGGTATGCGTAACCTCAGACTTGAGAATATCCGCATGAGCCAATATTTTGGTCTAAAAAAAAGGTTTTGATAATTTTTTTGAACATCTTTTGTAATATAAATGACACGTAATTCCACACGTTTGGTGGATACATCTGGTATATGTCCGACTGTAGAAAGTCGAGGAAATATGTTGTTCATGTACATTTCTAGTACATTGTGACATTGTGTCAAGTATATTTATTTGAGTGTTGAGTCTTTAAAACCAATCGTATGGCATGGTTTGAATGATCGAATGTGCGGAGATGGCAGGATGTACCAGTTGCGAATGACATGTCGCTCGACCGTCGAGGGACATGTCGCTCGATGGCGTCGAGCCTCAACGCCATCGCGCAAAAATTGATTGTGATTGAGCCACACCTCTCTGCGTCCGACACAAGTAAGACTCGCACCGCCATCAGCGCAAGTCTTGCACCGCATGGAAGTAACAAATCTCCCCCCTGTTCCGTGACGAACCCAACACATAGGCACACCGGCATTTGAGGCCGGTGCACCAGTGCGTTCTTCCCACCATGGCGTCTTCTCAGCCCAGTTCCAACACCTGCTAAAACCGAGCCTCCATCGCAGGTTCCAGTCCCACGGTAGCTGTTGTGTCCGCTGTATCGGCGCAATTTGATGCCCAAAAGTGGAATCCACCAAAGAAACGGGTGTTCACTGGTGATTTCCTCACCAAGGAGCTGTCCAAGCACTGCAAACCAAAGCCAACAAGCAGCAAAAAGGCGGGATTTGTTTGTGGCTTGAGCGCCAAGAGGGTGAGCAGGATGTGTGACCGCATCCGCGGCCACTTTGCTTGCAACAACCCAAATGTGGGGAAGTGTCCCCATCCTCCGCCAACATGCAGGGACTCGCTGGGCATGGAGCATTTCCACCACCGCCGGCAGGATGGCAGCCATACAGCGTGAAGCTGTACAAGGGAGAGGGCACCAAATGGGGGACAAAGGACAAACCCGTACCGTGGCTCAAGCTGTGGGAGGCCGAGGAGAAATCAGCCCAAGCAGCAAACGGGGGATTGACGCTGCAGCATTACTCCAGTGATGATGATGGCGGGGACACGGCAGGTACGAGCAGGCCAGCAGCCACAACAAGACTTGAGGGTGAGATACCTCTCTTTGAAATCAACAAAGCCGCCTCTTTCCGACAATCCACCGTGGTGGAGCACTCTGACAGGAAGAACAGTGTGAACAACCAGCTGAACATCGTGAAACTCATGTGCATCGCTGCTTTACCCATCTCCTTCTGTGGAGAGCCACCACTCATGGATGTCATCAAGTCAGGGAAGAAGACAACACCCAGCTTTAGGTTGCCAGCCAGAGGCACATTGGTGGATGACTTGCTCCCAAAACTGGATGCAGAGCTTGCCAAGCTAGATGCACCTTTGAAGCAGGGATGGTCAACATATGGCACCATTCTAGCAGTTGACGAGTTGTCTAATAGGCAGATCAGGCCAATTTACAATGCCATGGCAGTCAATGCCATGGGCTTGGTCCACCTGTCCTCTCGTGATGCCAGTGGTCTGACCAGTGATGCAGACCACACTGCCGCTATGATAGAGGCAGCAATTGAAGCAGTGGGTGAGAACAAGGTTGTTTCAGTGATATGTGACAATGCTTCAATGAATGAGAAGGCATTCGACCAGCTGCGGGTGAAGTACCCGGAATTATTTTTCCAAGGTTGTTGTGCTCGCAACATTGACCTGATCATGAAGCATGCTGGCAAGACTGCATGAGATGCTGGGATCATCATCTTCATCATGTTTTGAACACAAGCAGCGCACGTGGTTTTTTCCCAACACCCATTTCATCATCAATCTGCCGCTTCATCATCATCATCCACTCGGCACAAGGATCCACCTGGTCAAACCTCCAATCTCGCGGAAACCTGCACCCACATCAATTCTCCTCCGCACCGCATGTGGCTTGCTCCTGCACCCATAATCTATCATCATCTGCCTTCAGCATATGTGGCCAGCACAAGGATGTGCACGCGTCATCTACCCACTTTGCAGCAGCCTACACCCACTCCGGCAGCAAATTTCTCACGGTGCGTTGGCCTCTACCTTCCTCCTGCTGCATTCTACCCCTAGACTCAGAAACACACGTGGTTTCATCCCTGCATCCACAATTCATCATCGGTCTGTCATCTGCCTTCATCATTAGCATCTTCAGCATTTGTGGCCAGCACAAGGACCTGCAGAAGCTAGCTGTCCATGTCACAGCAGCCTGCACCCACGCAGGCAGACAATTTCTCTGGCGCATCGGCTTCTGCCTTCCCGTTTCTGGATTCTACTCTCTATAATCATCAAAGCTTGTGGTCTGTTCCTACATCTACACTTCATCATCCATCCACTCTCGGTCCTTCATTGATACCCTCTCAACGTCAGCAGCCAGAATTCACAATTGATTCCATGATCTACTCAAAGGCAGTCAACTGATTGTATCAACAACAATGGCCAAACCTTGGGAAAATTTCCCAACCCTTGATGAAGATGGACGCAACATCTACAGTTGGTCTCACACAATACTGACCGTCACCAGCAGCATCTTCATCAATGAATGTTTTGTTTTGGACTTCCTTCTTGGTGCATACGAATATCAGCGCACCCCACGTCAACCCCCTCATCTCTACCATGCAACCTTCCTGCTTGTTTGGGGACATCTCTTCAAACTTGTCGATGTGTGCTCTCACCATCTACGACAGCATGCAAGGTGCGGACCACAACTCTGCTTCAATCTACAGAAATAGGCATGGAAATGATGCTGGGTCAAACTCATGTGCCAAGTCAATCCTTGCATTACTCCCTTCTCAACAGAGCTCAGGGACAGACCATTTCCTAGCATTGATCTTGTAGAGGAAGACAATGAAGAAGAAGAAGAGGAAGAACAGGCCTTGGAGTGCCCTGCAGCTCCTCCACCTCTCCCTGCAATATGATCCCCAGGACACGCTGCAGAAATTTGCTACAAGAAGAAAAGAAAGATTGCAGAGTGGCAAACTCTCATCTACACCTGTCTCTACCCAGAGCTCATTTGTGGATTTGTGATCACAAATTCCCTCCTCGACAGACCCAGTTATCCCAGCAAGAAATTCTCCCCTGTTCAGCTACCAGAGAAACAGGAAAACCTCAATCAAGGAATCAGATCTCGGCTCCGCCCTTTCATGAACCAAAGCCTTCACCCTCTCCTCTCGGCTCATCTTGATGATCTAGGATCCATGTGGAAGGGTCTCCTTGAATACTGCCATGGACAACTTCCAGCTTACTAGGAGAAGTATTGCTACTATCTCTTTTTGGCCTCAGGGGGGTTGTTGGAAAATAGGACTCCGAAAAGAGTCATCCCATTCTCAATAACGGTTCAGTCCCGAGACCATACCAACGTGACTTAACGGCTCTTCCGTCAAACTAACTGTTGGGTAACAAATGCTGAGACATCCCCTAATAATGTGACACGTGTCACCCACGTGCAGCTAGCGGAAAAGAAGCCATTGCTTATTATTTGTCCTGTTCTGCCGGTATGTTACTGAGGATGTTCATTCCCTTGAGTTTAACCCAAGACAGTCTATTCCATCCTGTTCTCCTTCGGTTCCGCGGCTTCACCGCCGTGTCTTTGCTCTGCTTGCTCCTTGCTCTCCCTTATACTGCAATCCGCTCTCATCTCTCGCTCGCGCAAGCTCTTCCCTCCGTCACTCTCGTTGAACTGTGCAAGGAGGTTAACGGCAAAGGCAATTATGGGCCTAGGAGTTATTGCCAGGTACATGAGCGAGCCGATGACTCGCAGGTACAAGGTTATGTCCAGAGGGTCCTCGAGCTGTGCTGGATCATCCAAATTTAAAGAATCATGTCCGTCTAGTGTGATGAACGTAGAGGCAGAGGGCACAGCTCTGAGAAGATCGGCAATCCCAGGATGTGAGCATAGTGTACCTAAAGGTCTTTCTGCCACCTTTCAACCTCGAAGGCCACTCCAAGCCTCCCTGACCATTAATTCTGGCCGTCATTTGTACTGGTATTGCAAGAGCCATCACTTGAAACAAGCCAGCTGCCACCAAACCTTGAAAATCCATCTCCCTCAAACGGATTCTGAATCGAGTTCTGTGAAGGGCTACAGAACCAAAAATTCATTCTCCATGCAATTGTTATGCCTGATAAGTTTGTCAAGAAACCCACTGTGGTCAAATTTGGCACCCTAAGTCCATCGTTCTCCCACATTACGAGAATAAGAATTACACAAGTCCACATTATGCCCTGAGGAGCTGAAGATGATGTGCAGCCAGCAACTTGGTCACAAAATCTGGAAGCATCACGCTTGATGGGTAGACCTTGATTTGCACCACCTCCTTTTCCACGAGATTGCGGACGAGTGGTAGCACAGGTCAATGTGCTAGGTGTGGGCGTGGAACTCTGTGTTCATTGTGAGTGTAATACCGCTCTTGTTGTCACAATAGATAGTTGTTGAAATTGTCTGCTAATCCCCAAGACTTGGCCGTAGCTCACACATCCACACTGCTTCCTTTGCTGCTTTAGTCAAAGCGATGTACTCTACCTCAGTGGAGGAGGGAGCCACACACTCCTACTTCTTGCTCTTCCAGCATATTGCTGCTCCTCAAAGCAAAAACACAAAACCACTGGTCAATCTCCTTCTGTCCAGATTTATGCCACAGTAAACATCACTCTAGATGATTAGGATGGTGTTTTTGTTGCCGTTAAAGGTGAGGCTAAGGCTGCCACTTCTGTTGAGGTAGCGCAGTATGCGCTTGACCACCTCCAAATGTGGCACACCTGGGTTGTCGTAGAACTTGCTCATTACGCCCATTATTTGGCTAATGTTGAGGTGCATGCCGACGGCTGCATACATGAGTCTCCTGACTGCTGCTTGGCATTGTACCACGCCCATGCAGTTTCTATGTTGCTTGCCGTGAGGAGCCTGCATGATTCTAAGCTTTGCTCCCACTTGCAGCGGTTTTGCCACCTTCCGTGCACCTCCCATATTGAAGCGCTTAATAATGTCTTTCACATAAGTGCTCTACAACAACTCCAAGGTCTGCTACTACCAATCACGCTTCACCTGGAGACCCAGGTAGTAGCTCAGCTCTCCCATGTCCTTCATGGAAAACCTGGCTGCAAAGGACTGCTAAGAATCTCCGAGGGGAGACTCTGAGTCAGAGGCGATAAGCAAGTCATCAACATATAGCAGGATGATGACGTGGCTTGTGTCGTGTATGCGCCCATAGACTGCATGGTCTACCTCGCTACGGACAAAACTAAGGCAAGGCAGCTGCTCATCAATCTTGTGGTACAATGCACGTGGCGCTTGTTTCAGGTCGTAGAGTGCCTTCACAAGCTTGCACACATGATCCTCTTGCCCTTCCACCACCTACCGCTCTGGATGCTCCATGTACATGTCCTCAAGGTCACCTTTTAAACACGCACACGTCACATCCATCTGGTCTGCTTCCTAGTCCATGGCAGCAGCAAGAGCAAGGATTGCAAGGATGGAGGGGAACTTCACAACGGGTACAAATGTCTCTTTGTAATCCACACCCTTAGTCTGTGCATACCCCTTTGCAACCAGCCGTTCTTTGTATCTTCCACGCTTACGTCATAAGATCCACCTCTAGCTGATCACCCGGTTGCCACGTGGAGTTTCCTTGAGGGTCCAGGTCTCGTTCTTCATGAGTGCCTTTTACTCCTTTTCTGCTGTGACGCGCCAATCTGCTGCATCGACACTGCGCACGGCTTTGCTGAATATCATTGGGTTATCGGCAATGGTGAGGAAGAGGAGCTCGAGGTCAGAAGACTCCTATGAAGATGAAAATGTGCACAGGTTCAGTAGCTCCTCCAGTGGCCTCCATTTGCTTGTGAGGTGCTCAGATGGCCACAACAGCTCCATATGACCATCTGAACAATGGTTGAAGTGTGACGACCTCCGTGGCACCTGTTGCTGCTTGCTCGACTGTTCCTCCTTGTCTGCTTTGGTTGCTGCCTTCTTCGCCTCCTCAGCTCCCTCTGCTACCCTATCACCACTACCGTGCGCTTGCTCTTTTTCAACTGCGGGCTCTTCAGCTTCAATAGGGCTCCATGTTTGGTCCTTTACGTCCTCCTTGAATACCACGTTGCGGTTGCGAACAATCTTGCATGCGGCGAGCTTATACAGCAGGGTCTGATGGTGTCGTAGTTGAGGAAGGTAACCTTCACACCCTTGGCATCCAGCTTGTTCCAGTTAGCTATAGAAAATATGGACAAATGCGTTGCACCCAAAAACCTTAAGGTGTGTGACAGTAGGCTTGCATCCCTTCAATGCCTCCTCCGGCATCATCTGTGGCACAATACGTGTGAGTCTCTAGTTTTTCAAGTACACGACGGTGTTGACTGCCTCGGCCCAGAATGTTGGCGGGAGCTCAGTATCCTTGAGCATGTTGCAAACATGCTCCATGAGTGTGCTGTTGGCATAATCAGCCACGCCATTCAGCTGTTGTGTTGCGGGTGGTGTTACCTCATGTCGGATTCCGCGGTTCATGAGGAAGTCGCAAAAGTCATCGGAGAGGTACTCCTATCCACCATCGATGCAAAGCACCTTCAGGCGCCTGCTACTCTCATTCAATTTGGTGCCTTGAATTCATAAAAAATGCTCATCCTTCCCGGCGACAAAGAAAAACCATAGCTTGCAACTTGTCATCAATAAACATGAGAAAGTACAGCTAGCATGACAAGGATTGTGATGGCATGGGATCAGACACGTCATAGTGCACAAGAGAGAGAAGCTCAGCTGCGGCCTTCCCTTCCATAGACAATGGAGAGCGGGCTTGCTTCCCTTCAATGCAACTCTTGTGGGCCGATGCACTGGGCTAATTCACCTCCTTTAGTTGCAGGTTGCACACCATCTTCTGGATGGAGATGATTGCGCCAAAGCCGAGGTGTCCAAGCTGGCGATGCCAGAGGCCGATGTAGTTGTCTCCCACTCTTGCACCTACTGCTACGGCATCTCCTTTCTCCCATGCGACAAACAGACGGTAGAGGCCACCACTGTTGTGCACCTTTGCAAGCACCTGGCCCGCATGTGTTGAGATCGTGCACCCACCATTCTCAAAGCGGACCTGCAGGACTTGGAAAATGAGAGAGGAAACAGAGAGGAGGTTAGCTGACAGTCTCGAAACATTGAGCACCTCCTTCACACGACATTCCATGTGCTTCCCCTAGACAGAAGCACAAAAACCTCCTCACCCTTTCCCCTGCTGTCTGCACATGATCGTCACTCATGTATTCTCAGCAAGGTTCAATAGTGGTGGAGACAATAAACCACTCCCGGTGACAGGTCATGTGCCGAGTGGCTCCCGAATTCATGATCGAGAACAAAGCAGTGTTGGTAGAGATGTGCAGCACCTGGATAGTGCTCACAAATCCACTCTCCCAATCAGCAGCGTTTGCGGAGGCGTCAGATTGTTTTCCCACTTCCACCCTAGTCACAAGGTCTGTCGTTTTCTTCCACCATTTTCACTCCCAATGGCCTGGCTTCTTGCAGTATTGGCACTTGCCCTTCCTTTTCGCTCCACATATGCTACCTTTGGTTGATGCAATACCACTCCTGTGACTCATGTTAGTGAAGAGGGCTACATCCAGTTTGCTTCCTCCTTCTTCCTCCTTGTAGTGCTCCTCCTCGTACAACAGGCTCTCCTCCACGTCGTTGAGTGAGAGCTTGTTACCACGCTGGTCCAAGGCAATAGTGAGAGGACTGTAGCTGATATGAAGGCCAGAGAGGATGTTCAGTATGAGAAAATATTCTTTGACAAGGTCCTCAACCGCAGCAAGCCGGTCAGCCAAAGCTTTCACCATGTTGAGATTATCGATCATGGAGCCTGAATAGTCCATCTTCACGGTGTGAAAATGGAAACACAACTTCATGTTCATGAGGATGGAATTGGAAGCACAGGTGGGATGAATCTTGTTCCAACCTGTTCTCAAATGAGGATGTCACGGAAAAGGAGATGTTGCCGTTCAGCAATGTGAGGGTAGATGGTGGCGATGGTGCAGTCCCGCTTCTCACGGTGCGTACAGGCCTTGGCAGTGGAGAGGGAGGTTTCAACAGAGTCAACCTCACTCACATCGCTCTAGAGTCCCTTCTCCACCAAAAAACCCTTCATGTTGTTGCTCCAGATTAAGAACTTCTTGCCTTCAAACATGACAATGTTGACGCCGGCCACCATAGAAGCAAATGTTGCCATGCTGAATACAACATTGGCCCACGAACAGCCTCTCTGACACACCTGTCTGCAAGGGATTCCTAAAGAATAAGGCCAGGCCTTGTTCGAGCACTAATAGCACTGATAAAAGCTTATGCAACCCTTAGAGAGGTGATCAGGCTCACCAAGAGCTGCTAGACAAGACCAATTGTAGGTGAGAGACAAGTTGCAGGTGTTAAAGATTTGCCCCTTTGCATGCCCAAGTGCGGCGCCGGGAGGCGCCGACGAGCCGCCAGAGAGGGGAAATTCCTCGTAGACGGATCAGGCAACTTGAGGATTGCTCGGATCCTAAAATGGAGGATTGCCCCTGAAAGGTGAAGAGTCGCTGAATCTGGTGGAAGTTGTTCCACTGGAACCGAACAAGTAACGGGGGAGATATGCGCTTTTAAAGTTGGGGTGTGCGCGGCGGCTCTGGGAGTCGGCCGCGGTTCGACCGGAGGTGGATAATCCACCTGACCGAGTAACAAAAGTCTATCTGGAGATTCTGCTCCGGAAGGGCTGCCGAGGCGTCCGGCGAATGATCCGCCGGATGCTAGTAGTGCAGTTTGTTACTGAGGGACTTAGCCAAATTTCTGGCTTGGCGTCCGGAACTCAGTAGTACATTTTGTTACTCGGGGACTTGGTCAAAATTCTGACTGCTGGTCCGTGAACAGGTTTCGACCCACATCCATCCCCATCACCAAACTCGATGATTGACTCATCGAAACAGAATCCAAAGGTACAAGGGGCGCCGCCACTACGAGTAGGGACATCTGCGCCTCCTGAATGGCGTTTTGATGGGTCCTTGATGTGTGAAGGCGCCTCGGCGGGCAACGTGGTGCGCGCCGCCGAGTGAGCGGCTGGTTTGGGGTGCTGCGCTCCGAGTGACGTAGCGGGAGCTACGGTTATCCAAAGCGTGCACGGTTTGGTGCATTGGAGAGCTCGTGACTAGCCCTACAAATGTTCAAATCATGTCCATGTTAAAAAAAACTAATGCAAAATCGTGTTATCCCCTTCGCAAAAGTGACTGTGTCACATTTATCTTCAACTCCGAGGAACATAGCGTGAGGCGATCAGAAAGCTCACGCTTAGACTAAGAACCCGCACAAATGATGCCGTGAACACCAAGCAGACCCTTTGGGCCACGTTGAAACTGCCTCCACCTGGGGGCCGTTTTCTCATAGCAGGTTACAGAGACAAAATACGACAGCGTGTGAAGTTGTGTAGAGAGCACAAATAGCTGGTTTGACTCATGGATGAGAACGTAGAGTAGTACAGATTTCTAACTAGCCTAAGTATGCCCTATTTTGCGCATGGAGCTAGAAGAACCACCCTGTCAAAGTTCACCTCCTAGTACACTCTCTCTCAAACAAGAGAAGTACCATCCCTGCCATGTGCACAACCAATAATCTTGGTGGGGATCTTCCTTGAAGCCCCTTGAAAGTCACCCTGCCACCCTTCTACCTTGAAGGCCGCAAAAAGCCTCCTTGGCCAATATTTCTGGCCGCCATTGGTGCAGGTAGTACAGGAGCCATCACTTGAACCAGACCGAGTGCCACCAAACCTTCAACATCCACATCTCCCTCAAACAAACTCCGAGTTGAGTTTTATAAGTTTTCAGATAATCAGGAAGACATCCTCAATGCATTTTTCGTGCCTGATGATTTTTGTCAAGAAACCCCCTTTGGTCACTTTTGGCACACTACATCCATCGCAAACAATACAAACCTATGATTTGTGCTATCACAGCCATCTTTATCACACCCCACCCCGGCTCCCCTGCATGCATCATCCCGTGCCACCACTGCAAAATCTGTATGTGGACCACTTGCTTGTGATGAAACACTCGCACCTTCCTGAGTGCGGAGCACCAGGAGTGGACAAAGCTCCGTGATGGTGTGATCAAGAGGGTCCTGGTCCGTGTCTCCGACGGATGTCACGGATCACATCTCTGTTGCCGTAGCCGCGACGTGGCCCCTTGAAGTAGCACCCGAGGTGAACCACTGTGCATGTGCATTCTGGAGCCCGTGCGTGATCTTGCTCCAGGCCAGGGGCTCTGGGCACGTTGTGTAATGATAGGTTCCTCCACAGTTGTAGCAGTAGACAGAACGTCGATTACCACTGGCCGCCGACTCCTGCTGTACCCGCTTGGCATATTTCTTCTTTCCCTACTGCCCATGTGCAACTGTCGCAACACTATGAGTGGGTGTGGTTAAGGGTGTACACGAGTCTAAACTCTCGAGTCTGATCCCAGACTCGGACTCGCGAGTCCGAGTCTAGGTCCAGACTCGGACTCACGATTCTGGGGTAAGACTCACGAGTCCACAGACTCGTGAGTCCGAGGCACCGAAACTCGCGAGTCCGGTGAACTCACGAGTCTCTGAAAGAAAAGACCACCAAAGAGCCATTTCTTCTCTCCTATTCACATTTGTTGTGCCTAATGTTATCAAACATGCATGTTAATGCAAGAAATGGGTCCATTGCCTCATGTTTGTTGTGTTTTAGCCTTGTGACTGCATCATTTTACCCCCTCCATGCTTTCATGAGATCTCCTCTTGGACTCTCGAGTCCGAGTCGAGTCCGGGATCCCGGAATCGGACTCGCGAGTCTGGGTGTGGACTCGGACTCGCGAGTCTCAGTTTTTGGTGAACACCCTTAGGTGTGGTGCGGGTAGAGAGTGAGGGAAAGGATGTGGTGGGGGTGGAGCTAGAAGTGGTGGATAGAGGTGTCGTAGATACCCTAGACACTTATGGGACTCGCGGGCTTGCCGGATGTGCACGAGCGGCCACTCTGGTGGATGTGGCCTCAAAGAAGTACCGCTCTGCCCAAGGAATTAGCTCAAGGGATTGTGACATCTTGGAGAGGACATCAGGGTCAAACAGGACAAAGTTCTTGGCATACTTGAAGATAACACCAATCACGATGGTGTCTAGAGCCCATAAGTGCGTCCGAGCGCCTGTCCCAAGGCGTGTGTGAATCCGCATCGCCCATCTCTAGTAGTTGGCTGCAAGCTCAGACGGTCCTTGGTGAAGGGAGCAGATTGACAAAAGTCTCCCCGCCCTTGTTGCATGTTTGTGCAGTAAAGGGAGTCAGCGGCAGTTTCTAGCCACGGCGTAGGTTGGCTCCAAAACCTGTCCAAGAAGTCCCAAGGAAGGGGCGAAAGTCCGTGACAGTCTCCTGAGACACAATGTAGAGAAGGGTACACAATGCGCACATAGTTGTCTTGACCAGTTGTGGGTCAGTAATCTGATGATGGCTGATGTAGTAGGGCACAGACCCATCGAGCCGGCCAAGATCTGGAAGAAGACTTCCTAGCATTCAAACACCGCCTCAATATGAAAGCAAGGTAGCAGCTTCTTGAAGTCCTTCGGGCAGCGCTCCGTGGGAAGGTTGGCCTCTGGCTTAGGATCTGGTGCACGTGGTTCAGGAAGGCCACCATCATTGGAGATGCCACCAAAGTAGAACGCCACACTACGACTCTCGGATTGGTGCTAGCGTATTGATCTGCCTCAAGGGAACTGAAGGTAGAACTACTGTAGGCGTGTCTCCAAGGTATGAATCTCCTCCTCTACACCCTCCTTCTATACCTCCAGCTAATTTGAGTCCACAATGCACTGCTGGTCACCAGATGAATTTGTGGGGGGCTGCTCAGGTCGCTAATCCATAGGAAGCTGCCACACCACTGATCACACCAAGAGTGAAAGAGTCAAATAAATCTCTCTCCTTGTTTTGGCCTCGGTCTGCCGCAAGTGACACAGCTCATCAACCGTCTCAGCAAAGTAAGAGACCTCCAAAATGAGTGCACTCATTGTCCCCGTGGAGGCTGTAGAGTCGGAAGGGTCCATTGTGTTGAAAACTTGCCCCTCCCCATGCCCAAGTGTGGCGCCCAGAGGCGCCGACGAGCCGCCAGAAAGTGGACAACGTTGCACCGACAAATCTGGAGACCCCAGAATTTCTTGGATCCTAAAATGGATGATTGCCACTTAACTTTGACAAGTTGCTGAATCTGATGGATGTTTTTTCACCAGAATCAGACAAGTACGGAGGGAGATGTGGCCTTCCAAAGTTAAGGTGTGCACAGCAGCTCTGGGAGCCGGCTGCGACTCGAAATCTGGTGGATAATCAACCAGACTGAGAAACACAAGTACCATCTAGAGATTTTGCTCCAGAAAGTCTGCCAAAGCATCTGGTGGATAATCCACCAGATCCTGTACTGCAGTTTGTTACTGAGGAACTTAGCCAAAATCCTGACTCGGCATCCGAAACTCAGGAATACGTTTTGTTACTTGGGGACTCAGTCAAAAGTTTGACTACAAGTCCTCGAACCTCATCATACCCCATCACCAAACTCGACCCAAAAGTGGAGAAGGAGCGTGGAAAAAGTGCAGGGGACTCCTACACCACGTGCAATGGGATATGCGCATTGAGAAAGGCGCTTTGCACATGAAGGAAGGTGCCACGGCAAGTGGTGGCGTCAAGCTTCTATGGTGGGTGAGACATGTGCTTCCGCAAGCGTAACTTGGGCTACGCTTGGCCAAATCGTGCGCAGTTTGGTGCATTGGAAAGCTCATGACTAGCCATATAACTATTTTGATCATGTCCATGCTCAACAGCTGATGTAGAATAACGTTATCCCCTTTGCGAAAGTGACTGTATCTTAATTCCTTCTCACATAGCGTGAAGCGACCAGAAAGCTCACGCTCACTCTCAAATTCACCCAAAATAGAAGACATGAACCACCAAGAGATGATGAGACAAACGTTGGGACCGCATCCTGTGGATCCCATGACAAAGGGATATGCGCCCATGGGTTTAATCGTCTCGAACGTTCATGCCTTCCGCAGCGCACGGAGTCGTCATCTTGGACATCGCTGTGAAGTTCAAAGAATCTGTTGGAGTAGAAGATACGGCAATGGCGCAGAAGGAGATGTAGCCCATCCAGAAGTATGCGGATGGCCCAATCTTTGGGCTGTGGAGGTGGTACTTTCAATTGCACATCTCAAATAAAGGATCACTAGAGGTCATGTTGGGAAAGGAGGTGCTCGCAGAGGTGACTGCTATGATCGCAGAGAAGCAGGCCTTTGAAAAGAAGAACATAGAGGTACTCATGCTCCTGGTGTCCCGGACAGCCAAGTTGCAGTGGGGCTACCTCCAAGGCTGCAAGCTGGCAGCCAAATATTGGCAAAAACTCTTCGCCATCCACTAATCCAATTTGCTTGCAAACAAAACCTTTACAATGAAGCGGCTCCTTACTATGACAATCAAGGCGGGAGATGATGTCATCTCGGCCATGCAGCAGATCGAGTCGCTCGCCTTGCAATGCATTGACGTGGGGTGGAAGATCAATACGCAGCTTTAGGCGATGGCCCTCCTCATGGCCCTACCTGACAGTTGGGGTCCACTCATCACCTTCCTTTGAGGATGGGCAGAGGACAAGCTCGCCTATGGGGCGGTCATAGAGTACATCCGCAATGAGGCCTAGTGCCAGAGCTGCGGGGAGTCCTTGTCTTCCTCATCAGCCCTCGTTAGCAAAAGTTGTGGTAATGAAAGCGGGGTTAGAGGAAGTGGCGGAAAGGGCGGCGACAAGAAAGGCGCCAAGAAATGTGCGTACCGTAACTCCAACAAGGAGGGCCATTGGACCTGTGAGTGCCTGAAGGAGGCATTCAGCGCCCGGAACCGTGCAGAAGATGGCCAAGCGCGACACGGTCCCTACCCTGATCATCAGCGGTGTAGCAGACGCGGCAGCAGATGTAGTAGCACACAAACAGTGTGAGCCTTGGATTTTGGGCAAGGCACGGCGCAAGGCCTTCCACAAGAACGAGGCTCGTGTAAAGAACCTGCTGGAGGTCGTGCACAGTGACGTGTGTGGACCATTCAAAATGCCATCAAATAGCGGCCTGAGATACTTTGTCACCTTCATTCACAACTTTAGCACAAAGCTCTACGTGTACTTCATGAAGCGAAAAGGCAATGTCTTGAGCCGGCTGAAGGAGTTTGTTACAGCAGTGGAGAGGCAGACTAGCTAGAAGGTAAGAGCACTACACAGCAACAACGGCGGAGAGTACGTGGGCTGCAACAGCTGGATGAAGTAGCAGGGCATCAAGTGGGAACTCACTACAACTTACTCGCCACAGTCCAACGGAGTGGCAGACCGGGCAAACCAGACGCTGCTCAACACGGTGCAGACCATGCTTGTGGATGCGGGTTTACCGCAAGGGTTCTGGGTAGAGGCTGTTCGTACAATGAGCTACACGATCAACCTCATCCCAACAGTGGTGCTGAAGGGTAAGGGCCGCTAGAAAATGCCGCAGGCGGTTTGGTGTGGGCGCAAGCCAAACGTGGTGCACCTGAAGGTGTTTGGATGCAAGACGCACTAGATAGTGGAGGCTACATACCAACGCGACAACAAATTGGAACCGCGGGGAAATCTGTGCTTGTTCCTTGGCTACGAGAACACGTAAAAGGCGTATCGTCTCTGGGACCCACGCACACAAGAGATCATCTGCAGCCGTGACGTCGAATTCGACAAGCAACAGAGCTTCAGCAGCAGCAGCAACGACATGAGCATCAGGAACACTCCAAAGCAGGAGGAGTGGTTCCACTTCCTTGACTACAAGGGGGGCCGGCGGATGCGGGGGTCAAAGACGCGATGTCAGATTATGACGGTGCAGCAGCTACAGCAGCTGACGCAAAGGACTTCGACAACAATGCAGCTGGGCTGGAGACCCGGCGCAACGATCCGTCAAAGGAGGTACCGTGGGTGTTGAAGCACGCACTCCCGACAAAGTTCGCGTCGGGCGTCGGAGAAAAAATCCTCCGGACGCGTAGTCCGTCTGGTTGATGGTTCACCAGAGCGGGAGAGATCCTCAAAGAGCCATCCGGTTGATGAGCGGGCAGAGTTAGAAGGATCGTAGCAGAGCAACAAGACGCCACCAAAACTGCCGCGCCTTAGCGAGAGGCAGCAGAGAGCAGGGAAGCACTTTGACGCAGGCACGGTTTGATGGATCGGCATGACGCGGTGCATGCTGGTTGCATCAACGGAGCCAACGACCATGCATTAGGCTCTTGTGCGGCCCAAGGGGAAGCAACGGGACACCGCCATCAAGTCCGAGTTGGCGTCCATTGCTGAAAACGACGCGTGGCAGCTGGTTGACAGGTAGATATACACCAAGGTCATCAGCTCCAACTTGGTCTTCAGGACAAAGTTCACGAAAGAAGGTCTGGTTGACAAGTACAAGGCACAGCTAGTGGTGAAGGGGTACGCACAGTGTAAGGGCAAGCACTACAATGAGACGTTTGCCCCCGATGCCAAGTTCACAAGCATCCGTTCGATCCTTGCACTGGCAGCCGTGAAGTACATGGAACTCCACGAGATGGACGTAAAGACGGCCTTTCTCAATGGCATGATCGACAAAGAAATTTACATGGAGGTGCCGGAGGGGGTGGAGGCGCCGGAGGGCAAAATGTGCAAGCTGCGGAAGTCCTTGTACGGGCTAAAACAGTCGCCCAAATGCTGGTACCAACATATGGATAGCTTCATGGCACAACTCAGCTTCAAGCGCTGTGAGGCAGATCACAGCGTGTACGTGCAGCGTGGCAAGAAACTCCATCAGATTGTTGCACTTTACATGGAAAATCTGATCTTGTGCTCCTCATACCTGCCGAGCCTTCAGTAGCTGAAAGAGCTGCTGAGCAGCAGGTTCCAGTTGTCAGACATGGGTGAGCTGGAGTTCTACCTAAGGATGAGGATTACACGGAACCCGAGGGCGCGCACGCTTGAGCTGGGGCAGGCCAGATACGTGGCCAAGGTGGTAAATCCGTACGGCATGGAGGACTGCAAACTAGTCTGCAATCATGTCTCCACGACCTATGAACTGATTGCGATAGTGGCGCTGCAAAGGAAAGAAGAGGGGGAGCATATGGTGGGGGTGTCCTACAAATCGGTAGTGGGCAGCCTCATTTACGCCATAGTGGGGACTCAACCAGACCTGGCCTACGCTGTGGGCCAAGTAAGCAGGTATGTGGCCGACCCAGGGTCACTACACTGTCAGGCGGTCAAGCGCATCCTCCAGTACCTGCAGGCAACATGACACGTGCACCTGAGGTTCAACGCCAAAGGGCAAGCGGACCCTTTGAGTCTGTTCTGCTACACAGATGCACACTACGCTGGGGATGTAGACAAGCGAACGTCCACATTCGGCTACATGTTTTTCCTTGGTGGTGCAGCAGTCTCGTGGTGCTGTCGGAAGCAGGACTGCATAGCCACCTCCACAGTGGAAGCAAAGTACATCGTGCTGTTTGAGACGGTCAAGGAGGCGGTATGGCTCCATAGTTTGCTGGGGGAGCTGGGCATGTAGCAGCATGGGTCTACGGTGGTGCATGAGGAAAACACCGGCTCAATCTCGCTAAGCAACAATCCGACGTATCACAAGAGGACGAAGCACATCGACGTGCATAATCACTACGAATGGGACATGGTTGAAAAGGGGCATGTGGTGATGTAGCACTATAGGACACACATCATGCTTGCGCATTGCTTGACCTAAGCGCAACCAATGGACCGGCACGCACTGAGCTTGGTCCAACTTGGGATGACTAGCTATGATGGGATGGAGAGCGCAGCGGACGATGAGTGAGATCAAGCAGGAGCAGCGGGCATGGCACATGCAAGGGGGAAAATGTTGAAGATTTGTCCTTCAGCATGCCCAAGTGCCGTGCCAGGAGGCGCCGACGAGCTGCCAAAGAGAGGAAATTCATCCTCGTTGGATCTGGAAAACTGAGAATTTCTCGGATCCTAAAATGAATGATTGTCCTTTAATTTTGAGAAGTTGCTGAATTTGGTAGAAGTTGTTTCTCCGGAATCAGACAAGTATGGAGGGAGATATGGCCTTCCAAAGTTGGGGTGTGCACGACGACTCTGGGAGTCGGCTGCGATTCGAAATCCGGTGGATGATCGACTGGACTGGGTAACAAAAGCACCATTTGGAGATTTTTCTCCGGAAGGGTCTGCTGAGGCGTCCGGTTGATAATCCACCGGATCCTGTACTGTAGTTTGTTACTGAGCCAAAACCCTGGCTCGGCATCCGAAACTCAGTAGTACGTTTTGTTACTCAGCGACTTTGTCAAAATTCTTATTGCAGGTCCGTGGACAAGTTTCGAACCTTGTCACACCCCATCACCAAACTCGACCCAAAATTGGGGAATGAATGTGGAAAGAGTGCAGTGGACACCTACACCATGTGCAATGGGATCTGCGCCTTGGGAAAGGCGCTTTGCACACGAAGGAAGGTGCCACGGCGAGTGGCGGCGTCAGACTCATGTGGTGTGTGAAACCTGCGCTTTGACAAGCGTAACTTGGGCTATGCTTGGCCGAATTGCGCGCGGCTTGGTGCGTTTGAAAGCTCATGACCAGCCCTCTAAATGTTTTTTATCTTGTGCATGCCCAAAAACTAATACAAAATCTTGTTATTCCCTTCGGAAAGTGACTTTCTCTAAATTCCTGCTCACATATCGTAAGGCGACTAGATAGCTCATGCTCAGTCTGAGATTTGCCCAAAATAGAAGACGTGAACCACCAAGAGACGATCAGACAAACGTTGGGACCACATCATGTGGATTCCACGGCACATTGGCCCCCTGTCCCTGTTGTCACTGGCTGCAATAATGGTGGGTCGATATGTCATTTGCCGTAAAGATCAGAATAAGAAACTGTCAGCATTTCTCAAGGGCTTGAGACAGTGGAAAGAAATGATATCAAGAAAATGGCTAAGTGTCTATTGACATCAGCAGTCAGAATGCTGATTTTAGCAATGACGTGCTGACATCAGCAATCACAATGGTTACATAAGTGGCGTTGGGTGGTTGTCGGCCCGTGTTGCTGGCTGTTTCTTCCCCTTTGGTTTTTGTCCTTTCTCACATGCCGCACCTTCCAAGAGGGTGTGGTAGCACCAACTCAGGGGAGATTGTACTCCTAGGCTGTTACACCTGCATGGTGATGATGTTGCATCATTACACTACATAGTTTTGCTACTCAGAGTTGTGTAGTTGCACAGTTGTATAGATATGCAGCTGTGTGGCTACACAACTACACATGCACATTGTGTGGCAATGTAGCTATGCTGCAGCTGCTGCTATTATTGTTGCTATTGCTGCAGTGGCTATTACTACTATTTTTCTACTACTACTACTGCTGCTAATTCTTCTATTGCTGTTGTTGCATTTGCTGCTTGCGGCTGCTGCTAGAAGATGCCATTGCTGCGCGTTGCCACTGCTCGCAGCCGCCACCGTGAGCCGATTGCTAAATCTACTTCTCACTTTCTTTTGTACATCAAGGAAGGCAGCCAGACACGGCTGTTGTTGCCACTTGGTTCTGCTGCCGTTGTTGCTGATAGTACCGTTGCTACCATGCACTCACTGACGGTCAGACCATCAATTAGACAACCGAATTAGCGGGTTCTAAAACAAGACAGTCTTGGCTATAGCGTGATGGATATGAGGGTGCCAGAAAGTGACAAAAAAAGGGTTGCTCCATAAAAGTTCTCTGGCATGTCTAGGACCGTAGTCATGACTAAGACCGTCCGAGCCAGACTTTCTGACACGCACACAAACGCTCCTTGCTTGACAAAAACCCTCTGGCATTACAGCGGAGGAGGGAAGAAGAAGGGGAACTGCCACTACTGCAAGAATCCGAGCCATTGGATGCGCGAATGCCGGAAGAAGAAGGCCAACCTTGCGGCTGGAGAGGAATCAGGAAAGCAGTCCGACGCTTCCGCAACGCAACAGGTTTGAAGAGTGGATTCATTACCACCATCCAAGTCTTGCACGTCTTTGACAACACCACCTTGTTCTGGATCATTGACTTGGGAGCCACGCGACAAAGGACGTGTCGCCGGGAGTGGTTCGTCGTCTACACCGCCATTGAACCTCGTCCGGTATACTTGGGGGACAATCATGTGAAAATGGCTATTGGGGAGGGTGAGATTGTGGTTTGTGCTTCCGTTGAGGATAAACACGTTGAATTTCGTGTGAAGAGGGTGCTCCGTATTCCGGGGCTGGCAGCTAACCTCCTCTCTGTCCCATCTCTCATCTCCAAAGGCAGCAGGTTTTCTTTGAGAATGGTGGCTGCACCATCTCTTCCCGTGCAGGCCGTGTGCTTGTAAAAGCAGACAAGGAGGATGGACTTTACTGTCTGTATGTGGTATCGGAGAAGGAAGCCGACTCAGCGTAGGCGGCGTGATGGGGAAAACACAATATCGGCCTCTGGCACCGCCGGCTTGGTCATCTCGGCTTGGGCGCCATCATCTCCATGCAGCAGATGGTCCACGGCCTGAAGCTCAACGGGATGAAGAAGCCAGGTGAATTGTCTTGTGAGAGCTGTATTGAAGGGAAGCAAGTCCACGCTCCTTTCTCCAGGGAAGGGAAGGGGGCGGCTGAGCTTCTCTAACTCGTTCACTCTGATTTGTGCGGTCACATTCCATCTCAGTCCTTGTCTTGCAAGTTTGTCACATTTGCTGATGACAACTTGAGGAAGACATGGGTGTCCTTCATGGCTGGAAAGGATGAGTGTTTTGATGCTTTTAGGGTGTGGATTGCTGCTGCACAAAATGAGAGTGGCAGGCGGTTGAACGTGCTTCGCACCGACGGTGGAGGAGAGTACCTCTCCAACGATTTCTTCAACTTCCTCAAGCGTCGCTAGAGCAGGCACAAGGTCACTCCACCTGGAACACCGCAGCTGAACGGCGTGGCTGAACGCGTGAACCACACGCTCATGGAGTGTGTTTGCAGCATGCTCCAAGACGGGAGCTCCTGCCAACCTTTTGGGCGAAAGCGGTCAACACCGCCGTGTACCTAAAAAACCAGAGCCCTGCGCGCATCGTGCCGCCGATGACACCGGAGGAGGCATGGACGGGATGCAAGCCACCAGTGACGCACCTGAAAGTCTTTGAGTGCGGTGCATTCATGCACGTGCCTGCCAACAGCCGTAACAAGCTAGACGTAAAGTTGGTCAAGGCTGCCTTTCTCGGATACGACACCATGGGATACCGCCTCTACAACCTTGGTGCTCGCAAGATCATCCGCAGCTGTGATGTGGTACTTTAAGAGGACATGAAGGGCTGGACTTGGAGCCCTATGTCTACAGTTCGACTTGCTCCTGCACTTGTACCTGAATTGGGAGATGGTAGCGGAATAGGACAATGTGGAAGATGGCGGTGACAACAACATCAATAAGGAGGTGGAGGGAGCGGCGAAGGAGAAGGAGCCAGAAGCCAAATCTGATGAGGAGGAGCAGCAAAGCAATAAACATCAGCTGCCACAACGACCCGCACGCATCAGCAAAGGTGTGAAGGACAGCAAGGAGCAGCTACAACGGTCCAAGAGGCTCACAAAGAAGCAAATGCAACAAGGGGACCGGCTGAACCTGTGCACCGTATCACCGCCAATGGAGTCCTCCAACCTCGAGCTCCTCTTCCTCACCATCACCGATAACCCAGCCACATTCACTGAAGCCATGCGCAGTGCCGAGACGGCAGATTGGTGTGCCACAGCAGATGAGTGGTATGGTGCGCTCATGAAGAATGGCACCTGGACCCTCGAGTAAGCTCTATATGGCAGCCGGGTGATCGGGTGCAGGTAGATCTTTAGGCGCAAGCATGGTGCGGATGGTAAGGTGCTCAGGTACAAAGCACGGCTGGTTGCAAAGGGATATGCACAGACTGAGGGTGTGGATTACAATGAGAAATTCACACCTGTCCCAAAGTTTCCATCCATCCGAGCGATACTCTCTCTTGTTGCTGCGATAGAAAGGGAAGCGCACGAAATGGATGTGACATGTGCATTTTCAAATGGTGACCTTGAGGAGGATGTGTAGATGGAGCAGCCAAAGGGGTCTGTGATGGACGGGAAGGAGGAGTTGGTGTCCAAGCTTGTGAAGGCCCTCTATGGCCTGAAGCAGGCACCGCGAGCATGGTACCACAAGATGGACGAGTAGCTGGCTGAGCTTGGCTTTGTGTGTAATGAAGCCAACCATGTAGTCTATGGGCGTGTGCAAGAGGAAAGCCAGGTCATCATCTTGCTCTATGTTGATGATCTGATTATTGCATCTGACTCCAAATCTCTTTTGGATTATGTGAAGCAGTCCCTTGCTGCCAGGTTTGACTGGAATACATAGGAGAGCTCAGCTACTACCTTGGCCTTTGGGTCAAGCGCGAGCGGCAGCGGCTCACTTTGGAGTTGTCGCAGAGCACGTACGTGAGTGACATCATCAAGTGCTTCAACATGGCAGGAGCACGCAAAGCCACAACACCACTGGAAGTGGGAGCGAAGCTGAGCATGACGCAGACTCCCCGTGGCATGCAAGAGAGGAGCCGCATGGAAGCAGTGCCGTACCAAGCAACAGTTAGGAGCCTCATGTACACAGCAGTCAACACGCACCTGGACATCAACCAAGCAGTGGGATTGCTCAGAAAGTTTTGCGCAAATCCGGGCGTGCCGCATTGGGAGGCGGTCAAGCGCGTGTTTCTCTACCTCGACAGCAACAACAGCCTTTGCCTCACCTTCAATGGCAGCAGCAGCCCCATCCTCATCGGCTACAGTGAGCAGACTGGGAGGTGACCTGGACACGAGGAGGCTGACCAGTGGGTTCGTGTTTATACTTGGGCGAGGTGCAGTCAGCTGGAGGAGGAAGAAACAAGAGTGTGTTGTCCTCTCCTCCACCGAAGCAGAGTGTATTGCCATGAGTGAAGCAGCAAAGGAAGCCGTATGGCTGCGTGAACTGGTGGCAAGCCTTGGGCAGCAGCAGACCGCGATGACCACCATCTACTGTGACAACATGTCGGGAATTGCTCTGACCAAGAACGCAGAGTTTCACGACCGCACCAAGCACATCAACCTGCGTTACCACTTCATCCACGGGCTCGTGGAAAAGCAGGTGGTGCAGATCAAGTTATGCCCTTCAAGCATGATGTTGGCAGAATTCCTCACCAAGCCGTTGGCAGTGCACCACTTTCACCAGCTGAGGGGACAGTGCGGACTTGTGTGATTTTTATCTTTGCAAAGTGCGACAATGATGGATATGAGGGTGCTGGAAAGTGAAAAAAATAGGCTGCTCGATCAAAATCCTCTGTCATAACAGTTGCATAGAGGATATTTTGTAGGTTCCAACACACTTTACGGAACTTAGTTTGAAGTCTGTTTGAGTGAGATATGGATCTCCAAAACTTTGGAGATCATGGGCCGGGTTCAAGTGACGACCAGAGCATATTCATCACCAAAGGCAGACAAGATTATTGGCCAGGACAGCTCAGAGCGGCCTTCAAGGAGAAAAGCCGGCTGGAGGACCTCCAGGAGACTTCAAGGATGGAGCATTCTATGATTATTGGCCGTGCAGGTCGTGTGAGACATAATTCTCATGTGTGACAAGGTGACTGCCGCTCATCCCGCTAGGGCACGAGAGTGTGCTATAGAGTCAACTTTGACAGAGTGTATCTCAGTGCTCCCTTGGCCAAATGAGGCATATACGGGATTGTTAGAAAGCTGTGCTGATGTTATTTCTTACTCAAGAATTTATTTAGAAATTCCCGCTCTCTGCAAACCTACATTTGCTTCCGTAATTTCTGTCTGTGCAACCTGCAACTCCCTCTCACATACAATTGGTCCTGCCCAGGTGGCTCTTGGTGAGCCTGGTCACCTCCCTGAGGGCTGCCCCAACTTTCCATCACAGTGAGCACCAAGGACTGCTTTATTTGTTATTGCATAACCCGTGCTTGTATTTTAGAAACAACACAACACCCTGCTCCAAGATGTAGCCAGCACTTAGTCAAGTTAAGCATTGCCGCCGGCTCCCACTTGGCAGACATTCCTCTTGCCATGGCCTCTGAACCAAGTTCTCAGCCAAGCTGAACCAGAGATTCTACCACTGCATCCAGTCCCTTGGCTTCACTAGTGTCTCCCATGTCTGCCTAGTTTGACGCAAGCAAGTGGAATCCACCTAGGAGGAGGGAACTCACTGGTGACTTTCTCACCAAGGAGCTTTCCAAGCACTGCACACCGTGTCCAAAGAGCAGCAAGAAGGCAGGCTTCATTTGTGGGTTGTTTGCAAACAATCCAAAAATGGGGAAGTGTTGCAGCTCTGTCTGCATCTTTTTGTCAAGAACTGGCTCTCCTTGAATTCATCGAGTCAGGGAAGATGCAAACTGCCGGTTTTTGGTTGGCAAGTAGAGACAGTGTGACCATTGACATGCTGCCTAAGCTGGATGTTGAGTTGGCAGAGCTTGATGCGCCACTGATGTAGGAATGATCAACCTATGGAACAAGTCTGGCTGTGGATGAGTGATCTGAGAGGCAGGTTAGACCCATCTCAAATGCAATGGCAGTGAATGCTATGGGATCAGTTCACCTGCTTTCACGTGATGCGAGTGGACTAACAAGGGATGCAGACCATGCTGCTTCTATGATAGAGGCCGAAATTGCAGTAGTAGTTCAGGACAAATTCATTTCTATCATCTGTGGCAATGTTTCAGTCAACAAAAAAGCCTTTCCTGAGCTCAAGCAGAAGTTCCCAAAGCCGTTCTTTCAAGGCTGTCATGTGCATAACATTGTGTTCCTCATGAAGGACTCTGGAAATTCAGCATGGGACATAGGGATCATTGGGAAATGTGAGAAGGTGATTGCCTCCTTTAGAAACAACGACATGCCTCAGACATGGCTAAAGGGAAAGACAGGGGGGAAGTTGCTGAAGAACAAGTGTGAAACCCGCTTTGCTTCTGTCTTTGACATGATGGAGAGGTTTCTGGAGCTGAGGGAGGAGTTGGAAAAGTTTTTGCAGCTGGATGTTTGGAAGCAGTTTGGATTTCAGAGGGATGTGGGGTTCAAGAGCTGGAAGAAGGAGGCAAGAAAGAGTGTGTGCTGCAAGATCTTCTGGCTGCAGGTGAGACAGCTGAAGGATCTGCTGTTGCCGTTGTTGAAGGTGTTGCATGCGGCTGACTGACCTGGTGGAGGAGCTGGTGAGATTTACGAGGGGTTGTTAGACTGTGCTGAACAACTGAAGGCACCGGAGGAGAAGAAAGGGAGGAAGAGGAGGAAGGTTGCAGAGTGACATGTTAACTTTGTGTTGGGTAGACTGGACTACCACTGGTCAAAGGAAGTTTCATGTCCTCTGCATGATGCTGCTCGCCGGTCGCATCCAGAGCACTTCAAGAATGACCTGTCAAAGAATGCAACCACCTTGCAGGAAGTGGTAGAGGCTTTGGTTCCTGAGGATAAGAAGGATTAAATCATGAGGGAGATGGGGATCTTCCAGTTAGCACAGACAACAATGCACCATGATCCCATTGTGATATCACGCAGGAATTCCAAGGCTGTTTTTGCAGTTACAAAATTGACATGTGGGACAATGACTACCGTTGAGTGGCACATGAATCATATGTGCAATCTTCCAGTGCTGAGGGATTTTCCCTTAGTGGCTGCTATCACAACCATGCTCCTTGTCTGAGTGTGAATGTGTGTTTTCTGTACATGATCTGATCCATGCTTCCAGGAGGAACAGGCTCAATAAATCAACCCTGGAGCTCCTCGTGCATTGCCATGTCCGTTTGCACAAGAACTATGGCAGGAATGGAAGGAGGGAAGCAAAGAATCTGGCCAAGGCCGCGGCAGCTACAGCAGAAGCAGAAGGAGATGCCAGTGAGGAAGAAAGAGAGGTGGTTGAAGAATGAGGAGTGTTCAGCAAATCTGAGGATGACTGGGAGACAGATGAGGGAGGTGAGGATGAGGAGGAGGAGGAGGATGTGGAGGTATTAGGAGGAGATAATGACATGGTGGAGGTTATGCCCTCCATTTGTGTCATGAGTGACATGCTTCGAACTCTTCATGCACGTCTAGTGCATACTTGCACAGAGGAGAAGCCAAAACACAGAAGCTTAATTGTTGGAGGGAGGAGAGAAGCCAATGGAGATGGAACAGTAAGTAGAGGAGGATCATCTGGCAATGGAGCATCAACGACAAGGAGAGAAGCAGATGCCAACGGCACCAAAGGCTGGGAAGAAGAGGGGGGTGAAGAAGCATCAGCACGTGGGGAAGGACAAGAAAGTGAGGAGATACCAGCAAATGGTACATTTGCAGCAAGTGGGGAAGGAGCAGTAGGTGATGAGGGAGCAGCAGGTGGTAAGAGTCTAGCAGGTGAGGAGGGAGCAGCAGGTGGATCAGGAGCAGCAGGTGGTCAGGTGGGAGGATCAGGTGAGGAAAGAGCAGCAGGTGGGTAGTTAGCTTCAGCAACAACACGTGATCCAGCATCAACAGCAGCTTCACGGATTGGCAGTACCAATCATAGTACAAAGCGTACTGCCCTAGTTGCCCTAGCAGCAGCTAGGGCATCAGAACGTCATGTAGGTAGTGCAGTGGCAGCTACAACAGCAAGCAGGTTGGCAAGGCGCAGAGCTGCTACATTTTGGAAGTAGGAACCTGTTGTGACATTGTCGTTGAAATTATCCTTCATATCTTACGGTCTATGATCCATGACTACATTTCCATCATGTGCATTGCATTGTTATGATTCTACTATAGCTGAATGAATATGGGAGAAGCTTAATTCATGGATGTTGTGTACACGCATGTGAATGAACTAACTGAGAAATTGCAAGCTGCAGCTGTATACCTGAGGTCCATGCCTTTGCCTGATGTGCTGTGTGCATGATGAGTGTGCATACAGCACAATGGATGAAAATGAAGTTCCTTACTGTCTAGTACACATCAGAACTGAAGAAGGAGTGCAAATTTTCAATTAGTACATCATAAGGTCTGTTTAGTGTTGAAAAGCTTCAAAGGTGCTAAAGTTGAGGATTTGACGAACTCATAACTTTCACAAATTTGGCTCTCTCACAGATCTTGTGCAAATCCATGTCCCAATGTATTGTAACTGACCCTTTCCACTGTTTTCACATCAATGTGGCCAACCATGGGTGTATTGATGTACCAATGTGGACATTGATGTACCAATGTTCAAGGCACAAAGGACAACACTGGGGGAGGGAGGAAGGATTTCAAGCCGAGTGAGATTGGAGGTAAAAAGGTGAGAGCTGGCACTCATGTTGGTTGGTAGGTTGGGTCATAATGCGTGCAACCAACCATAACCGCACTGTGGTTGTGGCCACTGAGGATTTCCTGGTAACTGACCAAGCACAATCAACGTTGTAGCTGACCAAGGATGCAGTCGCATTTCCCACAAATCTTCTGTCCAAACTTTTGGCACAGATTTGGTTGGCTGGTATTTGCAGCGAAGGAATAAGTGGTGGAAAGCATTTGTGTCCACTGCCTTTAAGCTTGATGTGCCATCCACTTACTTTCCAGTTCGACACATACGTAGCCAGGCAAAATTGAATGTGCTTCCATCTCAAAGAAACAAAATGAAAAACAAAACAAACCAAGAACCATAAACTCAATGGTGAAGCTCTCCATCTTGAGGTGCATAGCTGCTCTCTTCGACAGTGGAATAGCATCTGCGGTTGTCAGTTGGGTGGCCTTGGTATGTTTCTCCAACACACCGTCTGAGTCCTTTTCCATGAACAACGAATCGCTTTGCTTCTTTGCTATACCACCCGTGCTCTCACTCGTGCTTGCGTCATCATCGCAGTCCATCAACGTCACCATCATGAACTCGGATCCCTCAACCAAATGGCTGCTAGTGTCATTGGAAGGCCAATTTCAATGTCAACTCCAACTCGCACGTCAACTGTGCTTTCCTAAGCTTAGCTTTGTTGAGCTGAAAGTAGTTATGCTGTATTGTGTGAGGGCAGAATTTGGCACGGTTCGCTTTGGTTGGTTACTAAGCGTAGGGTTTAATAAGATAAAGCAAAGCGGCTGTGACTCTTGAACTCCTCAGTGCGGGTGCCGTGAACACTTCCAAGCTCCAACCTTTGCTGCACTCTCCTCTATTTTACAGCCCCACCAATGACTGCCCATCTTGCGGACCAATGCTAATCAGCATCCAACAGAGGATCTGCATGCCAAAAAAAAATCAAAATGAAAGAGAAGACAAGGTTTTAATGGAAGCACAAAATCCATGACTTTCTTTGTTGCAATCTCCTCCTTGCAGGGGCCTTGCTGAGTCCCTAATCTCCGCAAGTTGAAAATTCTGTCATAACATTTGTGGCCCTACATGCAACGACTTCAAGATTTTTATGCCGCTTGCCTGAAGGTATTTTGGCCAGATGCCCCGACCTCCAGTTTTCCGTTCTAAATGTTTCTAAAACGTTTGACCAAAATTGAGAATGGTCAACAGAAGTGTCGCAAACTACATCCATACTCCCATATTTTTCATCAACTTCTCAACGGAACTCAATCTGTACAATAACGTGCCTTGATATTCTCAAAGCCCCCCGAATTCTCAGTGGAGCTCCTCAAAGCAGCCACTCACGGCAGAACCCCGTACGCCTCCCTCGGCTAAAGCGCCAATGACCCAACATATGCCTCATTCTCATTCTTGGCATTGAATACATGTGATTGACTTTCTTGAAACTTTTCTTCAAAATTAAACTTACTGCTCAATACAAATGATCCATTTGTCCCAAATCCTTTAATAATCTTGTGTCCTGTACCTCATCTTTGTGAACCACCCATGTGTGCTTGGCGTGATACTTGGTATCAGAGTGTAGCAACACTGGAGGGGCAACCGACATGTTTGCTACCTGGTAATATTGAAGCTCCTCCATCTCCAAGTTGAGTTTTTGGAGTAGATGGGTGTTGAGGCTCTTGAGTTCCAACAGCTTTTGGTACAGCTATGCATGGAGCAGTGATCACCAAGAAAAATCTGCAGCTCTCGATTAAACCGCAAATTCAACAGGCACTTCAAAAGTCGTTTGATCGTACAAACTCCACGGGACCGATAGTTAAGATGTGGCTGAAAGGGCTGGAGATGCACTTCACCACTGTTGGGGTAAACAACAACAAAGATAAAATTTTCCTCACGACCTTGCTTTTACGAGGCACCGCTTAAAGTTGGTTGTCTCATTTGAAGACCATCCGAAGGCACCAGGAGACCGGCGGAGCCAGCTCAATGGCTCACCCAACTGCTCTCACATTGTCGACCACAGGCGCACTACCTCTCGAGCAGATTAATCTGGCATGGAACAACTCTTTCACGCAATTGGAAACATGGAGTGACTTCGTACACCCTATCTCTTCTCATGTTGAACAACTGAATGTGAATTCTCACAAATGGTACAGAATCTAGCAGCTACGTCAACAGTACAACGTGCTGGAGTACACACAGCCTTTCCACGAAATCATCACCAGTAGTGACCTTTCCCCTAACAGACTGTGTTTCCACCACAACGGCCTCAAGTAAGATATTCAGCCAGCAATCACCATTTTCAGCATCCTGGATGACCTTTTCCAAATGATCGCAAGAACCGGTTATGTCGACAGCACCGAGTAGAACCCTTTGATGCAGGAATCCAACATCCAGCGATCCCGAGGCCACAATTCTTGTTGTGGCGGAGGGAAGTCGCATTTGAAAGAAACCTTGTTCCTGATGGACATTGACACTGTCAATCAACGCAATCAACGGCTCTGTTTGACTTGCGAGAAGTTGTGACATATCTCACGTGACTGTTGGAGACAGCATTAAAAAACCAAAAAGGGGGGGAGTCACATTAAAAAGAACAAGGAGTCGGGAAATGGTAAAGGACATGAGTAGACGGCAAGGCTCTGTCCGGTCAAAAAACTTTATGTTGACCAACCTCGATTTGAGCGGCTCACATCGTTGCAGACGAGACTTCTGGAGATTACATAGTTTGATGAGGAGTACAAGGACAATCCACCGGCGATAATGCTACGCGTACAACCGGGGAATTGTGAGAGTCGCACAATGGTACCAAAACTACTGGATGGAGAAGATTTTCATAGCTTTTTAAGAAATGACATGGTTCAAAAGCTAGGTTTCCAGACCAAACCGAGAGTTTTTTAATGAAAAACTGTCAACAGACAACTGTAGATCCGTCGACTTTGCGAACCACTCCAACTGCAAATTGGACATCTGCACAGCATAATAGTCTAAAGAACTTTCCCAATGAGTGACCAAAAGCAACTTTTGGGTGAGATTTCCTGTACCAACGTATTCTACAAATGGACTGGAGCAGTGGATTGTTCTATGTCAACATATCTCACAGAAACATCTGCCTCCAGTCAAGCAACCCACAACAAAACGGTGGTTACGAGAAGCAGAAGAGTTGGAAGCAGTTTAGAAAGTCATGGCAGCCGCAAAATGCCAACCGATGTCATTGGATGTGGCCAGGAGGTGCCTGGAATGTGGAGCTCAAGTATGGCTAGAACACATGGAAGCATGGAGAACTGGGAGAAATCACAGCTGTCAAGATGAGGATGACGACCTCCACACCTAAGAATTTTGGAGTAGTACCAGAGGATTCTGCAATACTCAACGAGTGGTTCAAAGGAGTTTTTCCTGACGAATTGCCCCAAGAGTTATCTTAGTCGAAAAACATCGACCGTCAGATAGACCTGAAGCTGAGCAGCAAATTGACATTGAAGGGGACCTATCGGTTGAGCGATTACAAGTTGATCGAGCTCAAGAAGCAACTGGATGAGATGCTCACGCAGGGGTTCATCAGACTTTCCATGTCACCATACTCAGCACCTGTACTTTCTGTGGAAAAGGAAACATGGCAGATGTATATGTGCATGGAGAAAAGAGCATTGAACGAAATCACCATAAAAATCCGTTACCCTCTCCCGCGAGCCAACGTACTTTTTGACCAACTACGGAAGCCCGGTTTTTCAGGAAAATCAGTGTACGCATCGCCTATCATTAGATCCACGTATCTTACAAGGATATCAAGAAGAGAGTGTTCTTCCATAGATATGGGAACTTTGAGTTCATATTTATGCTGTTTGGACTCGCAAATACCCCCCAACAATCATGGCAGCGATGAACAACATATTTTTTCCGTACCTTTATGAATTTGACTTCCTCTACCTTGACATCATCCTGGTGTACTGCCACACCTAGGAGGAGAACAATAGTTCTCAAAATTTTACAAAGAGATCAATTTATTTAAAGAATTTCAAATTGTGGCTTCGTTCATCAGTTAATCGACTTTCTGGACTACATCACCGCCGGCGGACAGATCACCATGACCTCAAAAGATGACTATCTGCCGCTGGTGACAGCAGACAGTCATCTGTCGGTGATCTGTTGGTGAATCACCGCTGCCGCCGGTGATGTTGATGTGTTAAGGACTACACTGGACCGTCCGCGCCTCTCTCCGATGTCACTGGAAAAGCCACTGAGTGGAATTAGGGGCATAGCAAACAAGAAGCGTTCAGCTCTGTAAGAAATCCTTTGACCTCAGAGCATTTCTTATGATTTGCAGATCCAATGGTGGATTACATAATGGCCACCAACATGTCCAATCGAGCCATCAGAGGTTTTCTCTTCCAAGGCTATGGCAGTGGAGAACAACCAATCGCGTACATGTCCCAAAAATTTACACGGACCGGAGCTCAGTTACGAAGTACATGAGAAAGAAATACTTATAGTTGTACATGCATTCCGAACATTGATGTACCAATGTTGCTTCATGTGCACCGGCCACCACGTGCTGAATTATCTCAAGACAGCAAAACATTAGCCGTCGACAAACTCGACAAATAGAGTTCCTTGGGTCTAGCTTTGACCATGAATTTGAGTACCGGTTTGGAAAAACTAATCCAGTGGATATTGTAATTTGGCAACCAGATTGAATGGCTAAGATCAATGCATTGCTTGTAGAACAAGACCTATACCTCACAAGGCTGTTTCCAAAAGGTTACAAGGAGTTTGGCGAGTACCACAAGACCAAGTTCTTGTTCGAAGACTCTTACTGGAGATAGGGATTTACTCGTCAAGTTTTCTTTCGACCAAACAAGGAGCTGCAAAGAATGCTATTAGAGGAATGCTATGACACCGGTCCAAATGGAAGTTTCGGCCAGGAGAAAATTCTCAAGAAGCTGGTGAACTATTATTGGTGGGACTACATACAAACTGACGTGTCAGCCTTTTCCAAATAGTTCCACATCTACTCAAGGAAAAACTCTTGTCGCACAAAGCCATCCAGTCTACTTCGACCCCTACCTGTTCAGATGGAACCATTGGCCGACATCAGCATGGACTTTGTGACGGGATTACCCTCCACCCCGAAGGATATGACGCCATCCTCATCTTGGTGGACAGATTTTCTAAAATATCTAATTTCATCCCAACGGTGATCACCATCACTGCAAAAGGGACAGAGAGGCTCTTCCTAAGTCAAATTGTAAGGAGACACGTCGATCCACGTATCATCATAAGTGATAGATGCGGCCGCTTCTCTAACAATTTTTGGCGTGACTTGATCATGCGTTATGGCAATTTGATCCAGCTATCGACGGCAATTCATCATGAAACCAACAAGCAAATATAGTAGACCAATCAGACTCTTGAAGAACTATGTTCACATTATGCAAACCATACGACACCGATTGAACGGCCAAACTGCCAACCATCAAAATCACATACAAATCTGCCACTCCCACCACAACGGCAAAAATCTCTTCCTAAGTGGTGTACGGTGAAATCAATCTGTAGCCCTGCCACACCGGCAGAGCTACAGTGCCAGAGAAACATCCCCGCGGTTGACATCTACCAAAGGGAATTTGCAAGATTATTGGAGGAAACATCATAGACCCTTGCAAGGACCCAAGCAGCTATGAAGCAAGCGGACAACAGACATTGCATCAATGGCGTGTTCAGCACTGGTGATCACTTCCTCCTTGGCTCAGTGAACATCAAACTCCGATTACACGCATGTACAAAGCTCAAACTGATGGTTGAGAGCATTTGAAATCAAGAAGATTCTAACCCCTGTTGTTGCTCAACTTTGTCTGCCGAACAGCATGGAGATTAATCTTGTCTTCCATTTCGAAAAACTAAAGCACTACCAAGACCCCAGAACGAACTTCCCCAGCAGAGATGATGCACCACCACCTCCTTAACAAATGGACGAGAATACACAGTGTGTGATTGAAGACGTCCTCGGACATTAACGTTGTGGGAGAACAACCAAGTACGTGATCAAGTGCCACAGCTACGACGTTGCGGAAAACAACTAGTAGCCCTACGACAACCTCCGAGACATTGATCATCTGATTGACACCTACTATCGTTGTCACCAGCCTACATGTACTAACGTGCTTGGACGTCACAGCTAAAAGGGGAGAAGTGTTACGTTCCTACTGAACACGAGTCCCTGAATCCCGTGAGTGGGCATTTCTCTCATTACATGCATGGCTCAATGCTTGCCTACTCCAGGATGTTTACGCTGTGCAGCGGATGGCATTTTGGCCAACTTCCTTGTCCTTCAATGTTCCGTTCCAGAATTTTCTCACACCTTGCGAGGATAACGTTTGCAAAGAAAAAAGCATTATTTGTACAGTTGGTGGTTCCCACTCTTGTACCTCATCCCTGTGAACCACCCACGTCTGCTTGGCGTAAAACTCATGCAAGGTAAAATCACTTGTCGCTTGTTATTTAAGGGTTGGCGCAAAACATCCCTCCAAACTTAGGGCTAGTGAAGAGGGTGGGTATGCGTGTGGGGGAAAATGCGAGGCTGTCTAATGCTCACCATGGTGATACGTTGGTCCTCATCAGCCTGCGTAAGACCATTGGGAGCGTCAAACTTGTGTTTCCTACTGGTGAGCCAACATCTGCGATAGTACGCTTTTGCAAAACCAATCAGTTTTAGACCACTATTAATTTGCCGATAGTGATTCCCAGAACATCACCTCCTGTCTTGTTCACTTATGAATGTAAACTTGATGGCTCCACTTGTATGATGCTGATCCATTTTTTGTGCGGCAGAATGGACATATGACCAGCTGTTTTGTTATAGGGTGCGCTTTTCTGCATAAATATATACAGGAGTTCCACATACTGGAAGGAATTCTATAAATTATTCCATCCTTTCCCTTAGCAATCGGGAACTTATGCGTCTAGAAGGCAGAACGGGACACTCCTAATGCCAAGGTCCCACACCATCACATGGAGAATAAAGAACGCACGTGAACAACAAATTTTAATTGGACGGACTATCTGTCGCTAATGTGATCATGATTGTTATAGTGCATTCGTCCCAGTAAAGGTTAACCATTAAAATTTGTCGTTCCCGTGCTTTTTGAAAGCCCCATCTGATGGTGTGAGATCCTGGCCTAAACTTGGTCATTATTGTACCGCTAGTATGTAGCATTATTACATGTTGCTTTAACTGGTCTAAGCCTTTGGAGCAACAGATGGGATGACTGGTGGGTCACAGACCCTCAAGTAGCACGGTTTCCACCCAGTGGGCCCAGCTTCTTGTTGGCTTTCTACCTTTCGCATCAGAGTGATTGTGGACACCAAGGGTGTCTCCATTCCTGTGTGGGAGGAATGTAGTGCCAGAGAGCCATGGGGCTTGAACTTGCCTTGGCCTGTGGGACAGCACATGGGATGACTTGAAAGTCGGAGACCCTGAAGTACCAAGGTTTTGGCCCAATGGGCTAAGCATACCATTTGTTTGCTACAATAACATTCTTCTTGCTGGACTCATCCAATTGTGAGAAGAACAACAGCTCCCCCGGGACAACCTTTCCAGTTGTGGATCCATGCTCACCCCAGTTAACCAATTGAGGTCTTTCGTGCGGTCAGTCAACAATCCCCCTCGCACCGTTGCTAGACAAAGGGTATGGCTGGTAAACGCTGGAATCCATCGTTGAATGCTACCTGAACGTTTTTTGCACCTTTTGTTTGAGGAATTACCTAATCCACACATTGCACCCTGCCTGCTAATCATTTTCATCACCAGTCGGAAGAGCGGTGCAAGCAGTCAGGTCCGGATTAGCTTTGCAGGGGAGTGACCATACATCCACATAATTCTTGATATCTATCTCCAGATCCACGTTGTGCACATCAACCACACCATATCCAGATTTGGGACTTTTTCACACTTTATTAACGCTGTATCCAGAGAGCATGCCAAAAAAACACGCTACATCCAAATGAACACGCTATGTTAACGCCGCATGCCGTCAAGCGACAGCATGCTAACTTTGTCAGACATGAAAGGAAGAATCACAGACCCCTCTATAGAGGGGTTTGTGGCTTTTTTCACAAAGGTTTGCGAGGGTTTTGAGTGGGGGGTCCAAAACAACCCATTCATTGAAAGGGAACCTGCTGTGCCCCACTACTGCGGGACCAAGCAGGGACCCGTGCCAAAACAAAACCTAAAACCCCAAGTGTATATTGTGGTAGGGTTTGAAAGCGGTTTCCAAGTATGAAAATGGGTCTTCTTTTCCGATAAAAAATCAGAAAAGGGGTTTTCGCTCGATCTTGATTGAACGATTAGCCCTTTTCCTTCTACTCACAAACCCCCATTTATGGATTTATGATTTCATGTTTGCGTGGGCTCTGCCCACACAAACATAGAAGACCCTACATCCATAAATGGGGGTTTGCGATTCCAAAAAAAAGGCTAATCTCTCTATCACAATTCTTGCAACAGCGGGGGTGACACATCACCCTCCTCGCTATGCTCATTTGGCGACGCAAGTTTCCCGATCAGCAACTTGCATCGCCGATCGGGCATAGCCATCAAAATGGATATGGCGCTGTTTGTTTTTTACTTTTTGTACATGGCGTGGTTAATATTCAAGTCCCGGATATCTCATGTTTATGTTGATGCTTCAATGGATACATCAGCTACAATTTATTTGCAGACGGGCATCGAGCTTCCAACTCTGGGTCATTTTACACTGATATGTAGCAACTCCAAGCCGCGTTGAGAAAGTCACCCAGATCATAACAGACGTCTTTGATGCATTGGCATGAAGTGGCTGTTCACACCGGAGTCTTGCAAAGCTTATCTGAGTGTGTTCACGCATAAAGGTGTTTCTGCACGTTTCAAGACAGTTTACTGTTTGCATTGACCCATGCCTGCGGATCACGTTATCTCTTCTCCACGGAAGTGATTTAATGCATCCGTGTACTTGCTAGAACTTGCCATGCCTTGGTGGGTCGAGAGACCCGTATCAACTGGGTACTTTGACTTCAGAATGTTTAACAAAAGAATTTTCTTGTTCCTGTTGACGCATCGTGCGCAAGCGTCTGACTGACGGCATCAGCGTGAATGAAGAGGAAAAAATCATCCTTCCATGCATTCCACAATTCTCTTCACCAAAGTTTTGCATGAAGGGAGTCCCGCGAGTGTTTCTAGAAACCTTCCCACGTACTTGCATGAAATGGTGTTCTAAGTTTACGCAACTTTCCCCTCACGAAGCATCATCTCTCTCACATGAGCTTACCCATCATACGGCCGGGCATCTCAATGGCCATCTATACACCATTCCCGCAACCCGCGACATTTTTAAAAAAAAAATTCATCATTTTCTCATCCGCCATGGCTTCTGACGATCCCTGCCACGCCAGGATGGACCTGTGCTGTGTGTAGGTCATTGGATGTTGGTGCGAGGACTACTGGATGCCTTGTTGAACATCTTATCAAGGGGAAAGTAAAATTGTCCACTATTAAAGAGGAAGTTGACAAAGAGGATGCTATTAGCAAGTGGAAGGATATTGATGCGGAGGAACTCGTGGATGAAGAGGAGATAGATGACGAGGGAGGGAGCTCTCATGTGAGTGCATATATGGATGAGTGAAGTGTTCCATGGATTTGAAGCGGTGTTATGAGTATGTCACAATGTTGAGAAGAAATCTTATTCTTCAAGTAGCATAGCCACATTGGGAAAGGCGTGCTAAATTTGAGAAAGTATGATGCAACACTTGTGGAAAAACAGTGTAAAAAACTATGTCATACTCAAAGCTAATGGAGTTGTGTAATTACTAAGCATGAAATGCTACTTATCCAATTCACGTTGCTTGTGCCTTTCCTACAATTCATGTAGCACATGATGTTGTGACAGAAACGAGTACATGAACACAACATGATTGCAAAGGCAATGATAATAAGCACATGTCATGAATTTTGTCGTATCAAATGTCATGGAGTTCAGATAAAATAACAATGCGACATCACTCAAAACTTCTATGATGAATGTTTTTTCTTCCCATTACCTTTTGGCTAATTCTTCTCTCTTTGCCATGGTGGCGTGATGAGAGTGTGTCACACTCTCATCGGGGAAGTCCAGCCTCTCCACAGATTTAGCTTGTAGAAAACCAATCAATGCATTGTCTTGAAGTGCCGAATTCCTGGCTTGAAAGTCCCTTGCCATGTGTACCTCTATATTGGATGTGTAGTTCATGGCCTCACACCACCATTTCATGTTGAATTCATTGCCATAAGCCATGCAAATGTTGTGTGGAATGACACAACAAGTGATGAAAAGGGATACGTGCATGAGGAGGTTGTCCATGCATTTCAATAGCACGCGCTATCGACACTGGATGATTCAAAATGCCCGCTCCATTGCCATTCTTGTACCGGATCGATGCCTGTTGAATTATGATTGGTACTCTTGCAACCTTGGACCTCCCACCTTAAAAGGCGGTAGCATGTATGGATGACATGGGTACGCGGCATCGCAGATGAACTTGTATCCGTACATGTCACCCACATGAATCCTCTTCCATAGACCACTTCTCTTGAATAGGCACCAATCATGTAGGGAGCCTGCCCATCCAACGTGGTAGTCATAGATCGCTGTTGTGGAGTGAACAACACACTGAAGGAGAACGGAGTAGAAACCCTTATGATTTTAGTAGCTCTTCTTGTCTTTGGATAGACCAATAATGGGAATGTGAGAGCCATCAAAGGCCCTAACAACACCCGGTGTGCCCTTCAGTGCTGCACATCCACCTTCTTTTGACTGGAACATTGGCCACGTAACGTACTGAAGTTCACAGGCATGCCTAAAAAAATAGTAGAAATCCATGTATAACTCGTTGGCGCATGCAATGGAGATCTCAAACTCCTCGGCTATTGCTTAGTGGGCTCATTCCTTGGGCTAGTTTAAGTAGACGCACAGTGACTCTGACATCCATGGGTATTCATCGACGGAAAATTGTATCTTGACATTCAAGGTACGGGTGTAGGTGCTCCACAATGTGGTCAAACAACGCCGGACCTATGCGTATCATGGACTTCATGGCGTCATTGGAGCAACCACTAAGTCACCAGGTGCATGTTGAGGAAGGAGAGATTGGGCCCAAATGGCACGAGGTCTCTGGCGACCAGCGAGGTAGAGGAAGGTGAGACAGCCAATGCTGTGTGGATGATGGAGAGCTCATGACCAATGCACTGGAGGACAAACGCCCATGTCAAGATGACAAGCAAGGTTGCTGTGTCATCATCAGTTGGAAGAGGGTCGTTCATAGTGGTCAGACAAGTTCTCAGCAGAATTAGAACCTTGTTGTCTGGAGCACTGCTGGGCTGAGCAAGAAATAGGTTGTCTTTTGTTAGAATGAAGCAGCTATGGTTTCTGCACAAATGAGAGTGGGAGAAGTCTGGCTGGCTGAGCCACGGAAGCGATGCCTAGGGCATTGTTTTTCTTTTTTTCCCCATCACTCGGTTGGGTCATGTGCTGACTAACATCAGAGAGCTCCTAGTGGAGCGACCTGCGATTCTGGGAAAAGAACAAAAACGAACCACATTGTGAACAGCTGGTTCACACTGCATACAGAGGAATCTTGTCGGCAGCAGATGGGGTACCTGACGGTTTGGCTGTAATTTATGGAAAATCAACTTGGACCGCAAAGCAGGGGTTGAGATTCCTGCTCAACCCCTGATTCCCGCTTACACATGCCCTACTTCAGCAAGGGGCTGTGTGAAAAGACCCTATGAACGTTCACATGTGGGGTGAGGCTGGTTGCGTGGTTTGGTTGGAGATTTTCAACTTGTGTCTGGTTGGTTGTTTTAGATTGTTGGAACATCGATTTTCTCATATGCTGAGTCCTCTTCCCCTTTTTTGACCTTCGAGTTTGTTCCCAAATCTTCCCAAACTTATATGCATGTCTCTGAGACATCACCATGACACATGCGCAAGTATCTGCAGGATACAAGCATATACATCGCGACGGGAGCAAAGACAATTTTATCCCCATTCATTTTCAATGTGTAGAGCATGGCTGCACAACGCCCATGCTCTGCGCATGTCCCTCAACCAACTTCCCCCAACAAGTTCAACCATCGCCACCTCCCGGTCCAACCATTGTCGGACTGAGAGCTGATGGTTGGAGGCAGCAGCATTTCTCGCTCATGGGAAAAGGGCCTTTTTGGCCTTGATTGTTTTGGTGTTGGTTAATTCCAGTCAGATCGGCCGTTGGTACTGAGGCTTATGATAGGTCGTGAAAGGGTGTCCAGATACAGAGTATTGATGTCTGGGTAGGACAAAGTTGGATCTAGCAGACTAAACAGAACCTATTGACAAGCATGCCAACATGTAAAGCCAAACATGCGGTCTGCCAAAACCAAGAGACAAGTCGAACCTAACCTTATGTTACGTACCAGAGGTACACGAGTCCCTAATCTGTCCAAGTGGACATTTCTTTCACCATAAAAATAGCCCACCACGCGTGGAGATCCTGATTTTTGCTCCGAAGGTCAAGGGAAATTTCCTAAAATTCCCGCACCCTCCAGTGTTCCTTCTTGCATGTTCTGAAATCTTTGACCACTTTCAAGAATCGTCAATAGAAGTGTCCCGATCGTTTGGTCGACTTCTCAATGCATGAAGAGAAATCGAGATTTGTAAAGATGCATCCCGCATCTTCGCTGTTGATCTTTGAAGCCCCCCAATTCCTTGGCAGAGATTCTTGATCCAACCACTCACGACGTGACTCCACATGCGTCACACGACAATTGACTCAATAACCCCGACTATGTCTCCTTTATAACTTGACACTTGCATGTATGTTTTTGATTGTTTTGACACTTGTCATTGAAGTACACTTACTGTTAATTATGAATTGCTTAAGGGTCCCAAATTTCTAAACCGTGTTCTGCCTTGCAACTCATAGCCTTTCACCATCTACGCTGCGTTTGGCATAACACTTGGTATCAAAACATAGTGGTGCTGGAGAGGGATCTGACTAGTTTACTCATCTAATGGATTACCTCACACAAGCCGTTCATGCATCTTGCATGTCAAGACTTCTTAGACCTCCCAACTACGACGTGAAGCGAGCAAGCGCATCCGACGACTAGCAACGGGTCTTCGGCGAAGACTTTGGTGATGGAGGAGAAAAATGTGCCTGTGCACAGGAACCCTGAAGCAGCAGCAAACTCTAGCATGGCAGGCTATACGGCAGCTGGATCAGCCCGGACGGCTCCGACGACTGATCTGGTCACAGATCCGGTGGCAGTAAACCAGCCGCCCCCACCAACAGCCTAACCTCATGAGCGGGAAAGACAGGTGGCACCAAATGACAGCCGTGGATCAACGAGGAACTTGCTAGCCGTATCTCTGTGCTCGAGGGGATCAACAACCATCTGCTCCAACAACTCAACTTTGCAATGGAGGCTCTTCGCAACGCAAGTGCATGAGATGAGGTGCTTGTCAAGAGGAACATCCAACTCTTGGACAAACCCAAGATTTTTCCGGTCCCTCCCAAATGGTTCGATCCCGCAAATCCCAAAGGAACGACAGTTTGGATGTGGCTGATGAGCTTGGAGGTATACTTCATGGCTGTTGGGGTCAATGACGATCGGAAGAAAATTGACCTTGCGGTCGTGCTTTGGTGTGGCAGGGCATCAAGTTGGTGGTCTGACCTGAAGGCCATCCAATGGCAATTGGAAACCGGTGGGACCTCATCGATGGTCAACGGCGCTCGTCTTATATCGCTGACTACAAGCGTTCTACCCATAGAGTAGATCAACCCTCAATAGCAAGACACACTGATGCCACAAACTGACAGGAACAAGTTCTTGCATGCAATAATTGCATGTTTTTGGATGGTTAAACGAGAAGTCATATGCTTGGTATAAGCTCCAGCGTCTCTGTCACCAGTCCAACGTGGTAGAGTACACGCGGAGATTTCATGCGTATAGAAATTGTCCCAGAAAATCTCTGTTTTCACTACAACAATGGCCTCCAATGACACATCTGGTGAGTGATAGGCATTTTTGGCATCCACAACGACTTATTGCAAATGATTGTAGCAGCAGAAGGAATTAACAGCGTTGATTACAATGCTTGGATCCAGGAATCCTACCGCTAGCGACCTCCCAACCACAATTATCAAGGAAATAGAAGCAGCCAGTCGGGGGACTCCTCAACTCCCATGAGGTGGACGCAGTCGACAAAAGAGAAATGCGCACATGCTACAACTGTGGAAAAGTCGGGCACATTGCTCAAAACTGCTGAAGCAAGCAGCAAATAAAAAAAGGGGAGAGGTCATAGGAAAACTAGTTGGAAGACGGCAAGGGGCAAGAGTAAAAGGAGCGACTCTTGTCCAAGAGGATTATGCTGCACCAAACAATTGTCCACCTGAACGGCTTACAAAGGCGCAAAGGGTTTCTAAGATCGCTATGTTTGACGAGGGGTAAGGGGATGACCAACCAGCAATGTTGCTAAAAGTGTAACCTTGAGGTTGCAAGAGTAGTAGAATGGTACCGGCACTATTGGACGGAGGGGCCTCTCACAGCTTTGTAAGAAATGACATGGTTCAAAGCTTGGATTTGCACAGCAAACCATGGGTTTTTGAAGGAAAACATGCCGATGGAAGACTATAGATACAAAAACTCAGAGAACCACTACCACTGCAAGAGGGAGACTTGTGGGATGTAACGGTTTAAATCATTCTTGGATGCCATTTCCTATACCAACACAATCCGTAGGTCTACTGGAGCAGTGGCAACATCTACGTGGAAATCAACGGTGCCAAACAACAACTTTTGTGCGTGGGACAAAATATGACAGCGGAAGCAATACAAAAGAAGCAGCTGAGGAAGTCGTAGCGACCGAGAGGCTACAACATATGAAGCCGATACTGCTCAATGTGGCCAAGCATTGCATACAGTGAGGGGCTCATACATGGCTTGTACATCTCGAGCCAATGGAAGAAGCAAAAATGGCGGCAGCTGAAACATTGGCCTCATCAGCTCCATCAGCCTCATCGGCCTCACCGGTCTCCACAAAGTTTGCGATGGTTCCCAAGGAGTTTGTACCTATCATCTGAGATTTTGCGGATGTCTTTATCAATGAACTCCCATCGCATGAACAAAAACCAAGTAGCCGGCCCAAAGTTTGAGGAGCCTGTTGGATGAGCAATCATGAGCTGACCGAGCTAAAAAGGCAACTCGATGAGATTCTCGGTCAAAGGTTCATCTGTCCATCCATGTCACGATATGCCGTACTAGCACTGTTCGTGAAAAGGAAAACTACCAAGATGCAGATGTGCATGGATTACCAGGCATTGAATGATGCTACCATCAAGAACCGCTACCCTCCCCCCGAATTTTCACCAAAATCGACCTACGCAGCGGTAATCACAAGATCCACATAGCAGATACCAACATTAAGAAGACAGCATTCCCGATACGCTATGGGCACTTCGAGTTCACAATCATGCCGTTTGGACTCACAAATACCCAAGCAACATTCATGGAGGCAATGGAATTTAATTCTGTCCATACCTTGATAACTTTGTTGTGGTACATCTCGACAAAATTCTGGTGTATAGCCACACCTTAGAGGAGCATGATAGACATCTCCTAAAAGATTTGAAATTTTTATAAAGAGAGAAATTTTGTGGAAAACTCTTGAAGCGCAACTTTGGTCGCTATTCGATCGAGTTTTTGGATACCGTGATCAACGGCAAATGGATCCATATGGATCCAAAAGAAGTGTCAGTAGTGGCTGATTGGCCGGCACTGATCAACGTCTGAAACTTTTAAGTTTTTCTAATTTTGTGCGACTACTGTTGGTGTTTCGTACGAGATTACACCTGAGTGTCAGAGCCTCCCTCCAATCTCACTTGAAAAGAAAGCAAGTGGCGGTAGGAAGACAGCAAACAATAAGCATTCACCACTTTGCTGAACGGTCTGACCTCGGTGCCAGCCCTACCATTGTCAATCCAACGGTCAGCTACGTCCTGGCTACGGATGCCTCCAATCAAGCCATCGGCACGGTTCTCCTACAAGATTAGAGCAGTGGAGAGCAACCAGTCACATAATGTCACGAAATCTGCATGGACCGGAACTCAACTAAATTGTACACAAAAAGGAGATGCGAGTGGTCGTACACGCATTCAACAAGTGGCGGTGCTATCTTAAATGCCACTGATGCGTCATACATACTGACCATCATGCACTTAAGTATTTGAAGAAACGGCCGAACCTCAACCGATGTCAAGGCCTATGGATAGAGTTTCTCAAATCTGGGTTTGACTACAACATTCAGTACTAGCTTGGAAAAACCAACCTAGCAGATGCACTCAGCCGCTGACCAGACTTGATGGATGAGGCAGCAGCATTTCAATTACAACGAGATCTATATCTTGAGCAGTTGTTCACGTCTAGCTACGACCAACATGGTGGTTATGACAAAGCAAGGTTCTTGTACAACGCACCCTATTTGCAGACACGATTCACTTGCTAGGTAGTCGTTCCCCAGAGAACTCCACCGCATGCTGCTCGAGGAGACCCAGGACACCAGTCTATGTGGACATTTTGGAGAAGAAAAGATGCTGAAGAAGATGGCAAAGCACTACTGGTAGTACAAGATGTAAACCAATGCGGCCAACTTCTACAAATCCTATGACATGTGTTAGTGAAAAAAACACCGTCGTACACGCCCACCCGGACTTCTTTGACCACTCCCCATTCCGTCAAAACCGTGGACTGACATCTTCATGGACTTCATCACTGGATTACCGGACACACCCTAGGGATAGGAAGCAATCCTCGTGGCTATCAACAGGTTTTTCCAAATTTTCTCACTTTATCCCAACAACGACCACCATCACCGCTCCTTGAACAGCATGACTGTTTCTAAACAATACCAAATGGCTACACGGCGTACCAAGAACCATTACAAGCGACAGATACGGTCGACTTTTCACCCGTTTTTGGCACAAACTCATGATTTTCTACTTCCGTTGGATCCAGCTTTCAATGACATTCAACCCTCAAACTAATGGCCAGATGCCAAACAGACCCTCGAACAACTCTCGGAACATTATGCAAACCACACGAAACGGATTGGGCAGTCAAACTTCCTGTTGAACAATATGCACGTTGTCCACTTGCTAGTTGGCTGGCTGCACGGACAGACAAGGCATGCACTGGTCTATGGAGTACGTCCCCTTGGTCTGTTCTGAGATAGGCCATGAATGCACTGCCCATTGATGGGTATGTCCCCTGGAGATCATCAGAGGAAACACACGTTTGTGGCCTAGTTAGAACAGGCACTGGAGCTCATGGGTCGGGGGTTCAAACCTTGCGACGGCCGCTGTTTTCTTTGTGGCCCCAAATGGGACAGGAAGCTTCTAGGAAGCTTATCAAAGCCTTCCTTGAGGATGACACTTGGCGGCCTCAAGACGTGCCAAGTAGAACTGTAGGTTGAGGTTGGCTCCTAGGGAGCCACTACGAGCATAAGCATTAGCGAAGCTCTGCAAATATGAAAGACTGTACCTTGCATGCATCCATTTACTGTTCTTGCCTTTGAGACTCCTCACAGAGTGTCCAACCAAGAGTAGACACAAAAGTCCTTCATGCGGACTTTGTGAGGTTGCAAACTGAACAAACCTAAAGTGTGGATCCCTCATTCTGGGGTGATATGTTATCTTGGTTGCAATACCAAGAGGGGTTGGTGTCCTCCCATGTCGGGACCTGTTTTCTAGACCGTTGCCATCCAGTGCACTGACAAAGGGTTATGGGTCCACACTTTTGGTTCTAAGGCATGCTTCCAAGACGGACTTGCGCGTGGTCTTGCAGGGCGCACAGGTACATAATGGACACAAAGATCGGATGGCTCCAATTTACTCCATCGACTCCATCGACGTCTTCAGGTGAGGTGCACGCATGTGACGGAAAAGGGGACAAGGAATAGCTCTATCCATGTTGGACAAGACCCTCAAGCCTCTACACAATAAATCTCTACCCTTCTAGAAGGTGGTGCAACCCCGCGTCTGTTTTCTCACGACGATACCATTGCCTAAGGCAATCGTCGGCGGGTTGGGTATACAACAGAACCAACCACACCTTTGACAATGGTTGCAGCCATCAGCCTCATGAACCTCATCAGCCTCAACAAAGCACAGTAGCAGCGAAGTTGAGAAGACGAGCAACCGCCAAAATGGTGGATCCGTCTCAAGCGCGCATCGGGGCGGGTACATCAAAATTCACGAGGATGGGTTTCTTCTTGTCGAAATTGCAGTTTGAGATTGTCAAACAATGAACGTTCGTGGCTACCTCGACATTCTAAAAGGGACGGAGATAGCACCCGCCAATGCGATAATGGCTACGCATGCTGCTGACCTTGCAGCATGCACAACAAAGGACAACATGGCTCTCGCCATACTTGTGAAGTCCATCAACGAGACTCAACCCTCCCACATCATACGATGCATGTCAGCCGCTGAGGCCTGAACAAAACTCCCATGGGTGCATGAATCAAACGCCCTAGCAAGCCGAATCTTCATTTTCCAAAGGTTGATGTCCATGACGGTGAGCGAAGGAGAATCGATACTCGTTTTTTTGTAGTCGTTCGGCGGCATGCTGCGAGAGGTATAGTAAATGGAATGGGAAGTTGACTCCAACATGTGTGCTGTGATCCTTCTCATGGCAATTTTGGAAAGCTAGGGGTCCTTGATCAACGTATTTGGCGGTTGGAAGGAAGCAGATCTGAAGTATGAGGTTGTCACCGAAGACGTCCACAACAAGTCCATGCAACGCAGTAGCAGCGATTCAAACATTTCAGCATATGCCTCCTGCTTTACTGAACAAGGAGCAAGCTCTTCCTCCAGTCAAGGCAGCAGCGGAAGCGGTGGCGGTGGAGGGAAAGGCAATGGTGATGAGAAGAGTTCCAAGAATCCCGGCAACTGTCACAAATGTGGCAAGGCTGGGCATTGGGCTAGGGACTGCCGTAGTCCCAAGAAAGAAGGCGGGAACAAGGGTGGGAAGAAGAAGAGGGAGCTCACCTATATGATTGCTGAAGGGTTTTCCATGAAGGGGGCAGCGCTTTTTAGGCCCGGGGCCTTCACCCTTTACTTGGACACCAACCAACACTCCTCAAAAGAGAAGGGTGGGTTTGTCTCCATGGTCGAATCTGACATGCGGATCAAATGTGCAAATGGCGGCATCGTCCAAAGGGAACAATGTGATCACGTTCAACGTGAAGGGTGCTGAGAAGGAGGTCAATCTGAAAAGGTGGTGTACGTTCTCTCCTTTGAGGCAAACCTGCTGTCGGTCTCACAAATCACCGAAAAAAACATGACCATGGTGTTCACCAACAAGGAAGCCGTGGCCGTAACAAATAAGGATATCCAGATTTTGTACACCAAAGACGACCTGATGCTTGAAGGTCCAAGATTCGATGGCCTCTATATTCTTTAAACCAAAGTCACCAAGGCGTTGGATGAGGGACTAGCAGGTGCCATCGAGATAGTGCCACCAAAGCCAAAGGATGGGCAGCCGATGACCGTTGCGGCCGCCATATCAAGGAAGGACACTGACACTGAGTTGTGGCACCAGCGAGTTGATCACGTGGCCAACACCACGCTGCAGAAGGTGCAAGAGCAAGAGGTGGTCCACGGAATGGAAGGGTGCAACATGAAGTATGGAGAAGGGTGTACATTGTGTGAACCATGCCTCCAAGCAATGGCAAAGAAGAAGCTGTTTGGGAGAGGAGGTCAACAAGCGCAGAATATCTTCAACGTGATCCACAGTGACGTGTGTGGACCCTTTTGCACGACATCTAATGGAGGAAGCAACAACTTCTTGACCTTCATCAACGACCAAAACCGCAAGCTGTAGATCTACTTCCTCAAAACCAAGGCTGATGTTAAGGAGAAGCTTCTCAAGTTCATCACCATGGTAGAGTGGAGATTTTCCAAAAAGGTGAAGGCACTCCAAAGTCACAACGAGGGTAAGTATGAGGCATGCAATCCTTGACTCAAGAATCATAGCATCTGCCACAAGAAAACCACCCCTACAGCCCCCAAAGCAACAACGTGGCCTCAAAGATGAGCTAAACCCTACTCAGCATGGTACGAAGCATGCTCTTTTACGCCAAGCTCCCAACTCACTTTTGGGCTAAATCAGCAACAACGGCCTGCTACCTCTTGAACCTCACACCAAGAATCGCCTTAAAAAAACGTGGAAAGGAGCAGGACAAGAAGTTGAAGACCCCACATGACGTATGGTGGGGAAAGAAACCCAATGCCTCTCATTCCAAGGTGTTGAGGTCAACTGCATGGGTGAAGATCCAGTCAGGAGAAGGTCGTGAAAAGCTTGATGCATAATCCAAGAAGTACGACATGGTTGGGTACGACATGTCACACAAAGCCTATCGGCTTTGGGACCAAGCAGGAGGCAAGCTCGTGAGGAGCCGCGACGTTGAGTTTGATGAATGCACCCTTAGCAAGGGAGAGCTCTTGACCCAACCCTTGCTCCCAAGGTGGGAGAGTGGATAGTGTTGCCTGAGTCTAGAGACCAAGCACTCGACAACTGGCTCGCTTTGCTAGCATGTGGTGGAAATGGGAGAGCAGGTGCACAAGATGACGTGGCATGAGACATGGACACGGATACCGAGGCGTCCATGGTTTCTGAGTCTGACATGGAGTCCGATGACTCTTCCGACGACGACGACGACAAATTACCACCACCCGTGGTAGTACCAGCAACAAAAGAGGAAGCCGCACTAGCACCGCGGCACATTTTGCATCCAAAGAAAGCACCTTCGTGACATGAGGACAATTGGACCAGGTTTAGCTGGCCGTGCTTGGCTCAGGGAGAGCTACCCATAGTGACCAAGGCAATGAATGGTCCGGATGCGGCCAAGTGGAAGGAGGCAGTAGACACTGAACTCACCTCCATTGATGAGAACGGCACGTGGGTGCTGGTGGATAGACCAGAAAATGCCTTTGTGGTGGGATCCAAGTGGGTCCTTTGAGTGAAGAAGAAGCAAGATGATAGAATCAAAATTTCAAGGTGAGGGTAGTGACTAAGGGGTTTTCCCAAAGCCAGGGCTTCGAGTACGACAAGACGTTTGTACCCGTAGTGATCTTTGTCTCCATCCGTTCTCTCCTTGCCTTTGTAGTCACAAAGAAACCTGGAGATACACCAGACGGATGTCATGACAACTTTCCTTTATGGGAAGATCGACAAGGAAGTGCTCAAGGAGGTGCCCAACGGAGTCAGAGCTCCCAAGGGCAAGGTGTGCAAGTTGGTGAAAGCACTATACATGCTGAAACAGGCCCCAAGGATGTGGTACAAAGAGATGGATGCTTTCATGATCGGTCTTTCCTTCGAGCATTGCCAGGATGACCCGAGCATATACGTGCACCATGATGGGAGAGGGCTCATGTTGGTTGCACTGTATGTGGAAGATCTAATCATGTGCTCGTCTTCAATTGAGCTGCTGCGTGAGCTGAAGTCTAACCTCAGCAAAAGGTTCAAGATGAAGGACATGGTTCCTCTCTAATGCTTCTTCGGGATCCCCATCCACCGCAACCAAGCAAGAGGCACAATCCAACTCAACCAGACCAGATACATCAGTGAGGTATCAAAGCGCTACCACATGAAAGACTACAAACCTGTTGGCACCCCAATAACGAATGATACGAAGATTGAGGCCTCCATGTTGCCAAGCAATGAAGCAGAACAAAGGGATATGCAAGACATCCACTACCACTCCGCTGTGGGTAGCGTCATGTACGCCATGGTAAGGACTCGTTAGGATATCTGCTATGTTGTGGGACAAGTGAGCAGGTTCATGGCCAATCCAGGGCCACAGCATTGGTAGGCAATCAAGCACATCTTGTGCTACCTTAAGAAGACACGTCACATGGGCCTCGTCCTTGGAGGCCAAGAAGGTACGGACACGCTCCGCGTGAAGTGCTATACCGGCGACGACTTGGGAGGAAATCTTGACGATTGCAAATCCACCTTTGGATACGTGTGCATCTTGAATAGCGCTGCCGTCTCATGGGCCAGCACAAAACATGATTGTGTTTTTGTGTCCACAACTAATGGAGAGAATGTTGCTCTCTCTGAGCCGTGCAAGGAGACTCACTAACTGCGCAGCTTGCTAGGCGAGGTGACAATCCCATAGAAGGACGCCACGGTCGTACACGTGGAGAACATGAGCACCATATTGATGGCTGAAGATGAAATCATCTCCCGGCAAATGAAGCACATTGAAATACATGACCACTACTCACAAGATCTGGTCATGAAGAACGTGGTGGACTTGTAGCACTACGGAACCAAGAGCATGCTTTTTGAGTGCATGACCAAGCCATTGGAGAGCGACTTGTACTATGCAAGCATTTGCAGTTTTGTCATGCGGAGTGCGGCAGAGGAAGGGTGAGCCACAAGGCATTAATGGAGCCCAGTGACTGATACATGGAAAGAGGTGCAAGGGAGAGATTTTTTTAGTGATATGCACCTTATCCACTGGCTAGCTAGCTGGCTGCACAGACAGACAAAGCATGCACTAGACTATGGAGTATGTCCCCTTGGTCTGTTCTGAGATAGGCCAGTAATGTACTGCCCGTAATAGGTATGTCCTTCGGAGATCATCATATGAAACACACATTTGTGGCCTAGTTGGAACAGGCACCAGGGCTCACGGGTTGCAAGTTCAAAATTTGCAACAGCCGCAGTTGTCTTTGTGGCCAAAAATGGGACAGGAAGCTTCGAGAAAGCTTACAAAAGCCTACCTTGCGGACAACACTTGGCGGTCTTAGGTCGTGCCAAGTAGGACTGTAGGTTGAATTTGGCTCCTACGGAGCCACAATTGGTAGAAGCATTAGCAAAGCTCTACAAGTATAAAAGCTTGTACCCTGAATGCATCCATTTACAGTTCTTGCCTTTGAGACTCCTCACAGAGTGTCCAACCAAGGGTAGACAATAAAGACCTTGATGCCGACTTTGTGAAGTTGCAAACTAAACGAACCTAAAGTGTGGATCCTTTGTTCGAAGGTGATATGTTTCCTTGGTTTCAATATCAAGAGCTTTTTGAGGCCTCCCATGTCCGGACCTGTTTTCTAGACCGTTGCTATCCGGCGCATTGACACTTCCAACCGACAAACTTGCATATGATTCAGCGCTGTCCACCGCAGCGAGAAAAACTCCGTTCAAAGTGGTGTAAGGCAAACTTCCCGCCACACCAGCCCGACTTCATAGCCAAAGCAACATTCCCACAGTCGACATCCAACATCGCGATTTCTATACCATCTAGGAAGAAACACAAGAGACACCCGCAAAGACACAAGCGGCAATGATGCGAGAAGCCGACCAACATCGCAGTCACGACGTATTCACCGCTGGCGACAAAGTTCTCCTCAGCTCAGCAAACACCAGACACCAAGGAGCCAATGGTTCAAAGCTCAAACCCTGATGGTTGGGCCCATTTGAGATCTACCGCATGCAAACCCCCATGGTTGCGCAGCTAAAACTCCCAAAAACTGTGCACGTCTACCCAGTATTTTACATCTGCCGATTGAAGCGCTAACGGGACCCCGGCGGGAACTTTCCCAGCAGGGATGTGCCTCCCCCTCCTCCTCTACATGTGGATGAGGACACAGAGAACGTCATCGAGGACATCTTTGGCCATCGATGACGTAGCCAAAAAACAGAGTATCTTGTGAGGTGGCACGGCTACAACAACGTGCATAACAGCCAGGAAGCTTATGACAACCTCTACAATGTTGATCCTCTAGTTGATGGATGTTACCGCCTCACCTGGCCACACTGTACGCGTGACGGGACGTCTCAGCTACAAGGGGGAGAAGTGTTGCATACCAGACCTACACGACGTCCTAATTTATCCAAATGAGCATTTTTGTCATTACAAAAATAGCCGACCGTGTGGCAAGACCCCAAGTTTTGCTCCCACTCTTGAGGGAAATTTGGCCAAATGACCCTCGCCCTCCGGCATTCCTTCTCGCACGTTCTGACATCTTTGACCATCTTTTAGAATCGTTGACAAAAGTTTCAAGATCTTTTGCTCAACTTCTCAACGTATCAAGAGATATCGAGATTTATAAAGATGCATTTCGCATCTTTACAGTCGATCTTTGAAGCGCCCCAATTCCTTGGTGGAACTTCTCAATCCGACCACTCATGGCGTGACTCTACACGCGTCACTCAATAAAAGACTCCACGACCCCGACTATGTCTCCTTTGTAACTCGATACTTGTATGTATGTGTTTGATCGTTTTGACACTTGTCATCAAAGTACACTTACCGCTAATCATAAACTTCTCAAATGTCCCAAAGTGTTAAACCGTGTTCTGCCTTGCAACTCATGTTGAAACGTTGCACCTCCGCATGTCCAACTGCGGTGCCGGGGGCCACAGACGAGCCGCCAGAAAGAGGAAAACTCCGTGCCGCCTGATCTGGTGACTCAAAGATTGCTCGGATCCTCAAATGGATGGTTTCCCCTCAAGGTTGACCAGTTGTTGAATCTGGTGGAAGTTGTTTCACCAAAATTGGACAAGTTTGGACAAGATATGGCCTTCCAAAGTTGGGGTGTGCGCAGCGGCTCTGGGAGCCAGCTTCGACTCAAGATCCGGTGGATAATCGACCGGACCGAGTAACAAAAGTACCATTTGGAAAGTTTGCTCTGGAAGGTCTGCCAAGGCGTCCAGTGGATAATCCACCGGATCTTGTATTGCAGTGTTTTACTAAAGGACTTAGCCAAAATCCTGGCTCGGCGTCCGAAACTCAATAGTACGTTTTGTTACTCGGAAACAATTAATATTCTGACTGCAGGTCCGCGGACAGGTTTCGAACCTCGTCACACCCCATCACCAAACTCGACTCAAAAGTGGGAAAGGAGTGTGGAAACAGTGCAGGGGACCCCTACACCATGTGCAATGGGATCTGCGCCATGGGAAAGGAATTTTACAAATGAAGGAAGGCGCTACGGTGAGTGGCGGCGTCAGGCTTCCGTGGTGGGTGAGACCTGCGCTTTGGCAAGCGTAACTTGGGCTTCGCTTGGCCGAATCGCGCGCGGTTTGATGCATTGGAAAGATCATGACCAGCCGTATAAATGTTTTGATCATATGCATGCAAACTAATGCAAAATTGTGTTATTCCCTCTATAAAACTGACTGTCTCTAAATTCCTGCTGACATAGCATGAGGCGACCAGTAAGTTCACGCTCAGTCTCATATTTACCCAAAACAGAAGACGTGAACCACCAAGAGATGATCAGACAAACATCGGGACCGCATCTCGTGGATTCCCTGACAAAGGATTATGGGCCCACGGATTTTATCATCTCCAACGTTGACGTCTTTCGTAACGCACGGGATCGTCATCTTGGACGTCGCCGTGAAGTTCTGAGAATCTGTTGGAGTAGAAGCTGCGCCAATAGCACAAAAGGAGACACAGCCCATCCATAAGTATGTGGGCGGCCCAGGCTTTGGGCTTTGGAGGTGGCACTTTGAGCTGCACCTCTTGCAGAAGGGACTGCTGGACGTCATGCTGGGAAAAGAGTTGCTCGCAGAGGCGACTGCTACGGACACGGAAAAGCAAGCCTTCAAAAAGAAGAACATGGAGGTGCTCATGCTCCTGGTTTCGAGGACAGCCGATTTGCAATGGGGCTACTTCCAAAGCTGCAACCTAGCAGCCAAAGCTTGGCAAAGACTCTACGCTATCCACCAATCCAAGTCGCTTGTGAAAACAATCTTCGCGATGAAGCGTCTCCTTACGGTGAGAATTGAGGAGGGTGATGATGTCATCTTCGCCATGCAATAGATCGAGTCGCTTGCCTCGTAATGCAACAACGTGGGGTGGAAGATCAACACGCACCTACAGGCAATGGCCCTCCCCATGGCCCTACCTGACAGTAGGGGTCTACTCATCAATGTCCTTGGAGGAAGTGCAAATGAAAAACTCACCTATGGCGTGGTTGTAGAGTACATCCGCAACAAGGTGCAATGCCGGAGCTGCGAGGTGTCCTCATCTTCCTCATCGGCCCTCGTCACCAAAGCTCGTGGTGGCGGAAGTGGGGGCAGAGAGAGTGGCGGAAAGGGCAGCGGTAAGAAGGGTGCCAAGAAAGGTGCGTGTTGCAACTGCGGCAAGGAGGGCCATTGAGCCTGTGAGTGCCCGCAGGAGGCGAAGACAGGCGACAAAAACACCAAGGGCAGGTCGCTCCTCAATGCCAACAAGAACCACTTCCTCAAGAAGGCCAACAAGCAGTGCCGGGATTCCAGGGCCAAGGAGCACACCCACGTTGAGAAGGTGGGGTTCGTCACCTACGAGAAGTCCTCCAAGGCAATGGTGGTTGCAAACGACATAGTTGAGCCGACGGCAGGCCAAGACGACGTGGAGGTGGAAGTCGTGGGCGGTAAGAAGGCGTTGTGCACAATCTGTGATGTGCAGCACATCCCCGTCCTGGCTGACATTTTGAGTGTCAGCCGCTTGACAAACAAGGGGTATGAGGTGCTCTTCCGCAGTAAAGGCGTAGTGGTGCGGATCGACGGAAACGGTGAGGTCGTGCTAGAGGCAAAGAGCGAGAGCAGTCTCTACGTCGTGGAGACCAAGGTGGTCCCCGTGGTATCGGACACAGCAAACTCACAGGAGCACATCGTCAATATGGCCAAGGGGGGAAGCGCTGACCTGGAGCTCTGGCACCGAATTTTGGGGTATTTGGTACCCACAAGCATTAAGGAGATGGCGAAGCGCAACACGGTGTGCGGCCTCATCATCGACGGTGCAACAGATGCAACAGTAGATGCAATAGTGCACAAAAAGTATGAGCTTTGCATCTTTTGGAAAGACGCGGCGCAAGCCTTTCAACGAGAATGAGGCTCGCACAAAGGACCTACTGGAGGTCGTGCACAGTGACGTGTGTGGACCATTCAAAACGTCGTCAAACAGTGGCCTGAGATACTTTATCACCTTCATTGGCGACTGCAGCAGAAAGCTCAATTTGTACTTCATGAAGCGGAAAGGCAAGGTCCTGGACCGGCTGAAAGAGTACATCAAAGCGGTGGAGAGGCAAACTGGCTGGAAGGTCAGAGCGCTACGCAGTGACAATGGGGGAGAGTACGTGGGCCGTAGCAGGTGAATAAAGCAGTATGGCATCAAGTGGGATCTCACTACGCCGTACTTGCCACAGTCCAACGGAGTAGCAAAGTGGGCAAATCGGACGCTGGTCAACATGGTGCGGACTATGCTTGTGGATGCGGGGTTGCCACGAGGATTCTGGGTGGAGGTTGTGTGTACAATGAGCTACACCATCAACCTCACCCCAACAGCGGTGCGGAAGGGTAAGGGCGGCTGGAAGACGTAACACGAGGTTTGGAGCAGGTGCAAGCCAAACATGGCGCACCTGAATGTATTCGGGAGCAAGGCGTACGTGATGGTGTAGGCAGCACAACGACACGATGGCAAGCATGGATGAAGCCGTGCTTGTTCCTCAGGTATGAGAGCATGCAAAAGGCGTATCAGCTCTGGGACCCACACATGCAAGAGATCATCCGCAGCTGTGACGTTGGGTTTGACGAGCAGTAGAGCTTCAGCAGTAGCAGCAACGACATGAGCGTCGGGAACACTCCAAAACAGGGGGGGGATGGTTCCAGCTCCTTGACTACAAGGAAGAGCTGGTGAACGTGAAGGACAAAGATGTAGTGTAGGAGCGTGGCGGTGGAGCATGTGCAGTAGCCGACACGGAGGACTTCGACCCTGATGCAGCTGGGCTGGAGACCTGGGGGAACGGTCCATCAAAGCAGGCACCGCAGGTGCAAAAGCGCGCACTCCTGGCAGAGTTCGTATCGAACGTCAAAGAAAAATCCTCCCGATGCGCCGCCTGTCCGGGTGATGGTTCACCAGAGCGGGAGGGATCCTTGGAGAGCCATCCAGTCCATGATTCATCGGAGCGGGCACAATCAAAAGGATTGTAGCGGAGCAACGAGAAGCCACCAAAACTGTCGCGCTGTAGTGAGAGGCAGCGAAGAGCGGGAAAACGTTTAAACGCAGGCACCGGTCGATGGATCGGCATGACACGGTGCATGCTGGTTGCATCAACGAAGCCAACAACCGTGCAAGAGGCGCTTGCGCGGCCTTAGGGGATGCAATGGGAAGCTGCCATCATGTCCGAGTTGGCGTCCATTGCTAGAAACGACACGTGGCAGCTAGTTGACTGGCCGAAAGACGCTAAGGTCATCGGCTCCAAGTGGGTCTTGAAGACCAAGTTCACAAAAGGAGGTGTGGTTGACAAGCACAAGGCTTGGCTTGTGGCAAAGGGGTATGCACAGCGTAAGGGCAAGCACTACAACGAGAAGTTTGCCCCCATTGCCAAGTTCACAAGCATCCGGACGATCCTTCCGGTGGTCATCGCAAAGGATATGGAACTCCACGAGATGGACATAAAGACAGCCTTCCTCAACGACATCATCTACAAAGAAATTTACATGGAGGTGCCAGAGGGGGTGGAGACGCCGGAGGGCAAGGTGTGCAAGCTGTGGAACTCCTTGTACCGGCTAAAACAATCTCCCGGATGCAAGTACCAACACATGGGCAGCTTCATAGCACAATGCTGCTTCAAGCGCTGTGAGGCGGATCACAGCGTGTACGTGCGGCGTAGCAAGAAGCTCCATCAGATCGTTGCACTCTACGTGGACAATCTGATCTTGTGCTCCTCAGACCTGCCGAGCCTACAGTAGCTGAAAGAGCATCAGAGCAGCAGGTTCTAGATGTCGGACATGGGGGAGCTAGAGTTCTACCTCGGGGTGAGAATTACGCACAACGGGAGGGCGCACACGCTTGAGCTGGGACAAGCCAAATACTTGGCCGCGGTGGTGAAGCGGTACAGCATGGAGGACTGCAAACCAGTCTGAAGTCCTGTCTCCACGACATGTGAACTGAGTGCCGCAATGGTGCTGCAAAATAAAGAAGAGCGGGAGGATATGGCGGAGGTGCCCTACCAATCGGCAGTGGGCAGCCCGATATACGCCATGGTGGCGACTTGACCGGACGTGGCCTATGGTTGGGCCAACTGAGCAGGTACTGTGGCCAACCCAGAGCCACTACACTGGTCGGCGGTCAAGCACATCCTCCATTACCTGCAGGCAACGCGGCACACGCGCCTGAGATTTGATGGCAAAGGGCGGGCGGACCCTTTTCGTCTGGTCTGCTACACAGATGCAGACTACGTTGGGGATGTCGACAAGCGGAACTCCACATCCGTCGATGTGTTCTTCCTTGCTAGTGGAGCGGTCTCGTGGTACACAGGAAGCAGGACTGCGTTGCCACCTCCACGGTGGAAGCAGAGTAAATCGCGTTGGGCGAGGTGGTCAAGGCGGTGGTGTGGCTCCGCAGATTACTGGGGAAGCTGGGCGTGCCGCAGCTCGAGTCTATGGTGGTGCAAGAGGACAACACTGGCTCCATCTCGCTGGCCAACAACCTGATGCAGCACAAGAGGATGGAGCATATTGATGTGCATTATTACTACGCAAGGGACATAGTTGAGAAGGGGAAGGTGGTTCTGCAGCACAACATGCTTGCGAATTGCTTGACCGAAGTGTAACCCGCGGACCGGCACGAGATGAACGTGGCCGGGCTTGGGATGACCAGCTTTGATGGGCTGGAGGGCGCAGCGGAAGATGAGTGAGAACAAGCAGGAGCAGCGGGCATGGCAGGTGCAAGGGGGAGAATGTTGATACGTTGTCCCTCCACATGCCAAAGTGCGGCGCCGACGAGCCGCCAGAAAGAGGAAAACTCCGTGCCGGCAGATTTGGCGACTTGAGAATTGCTCGGATCCTGAAATGGATGATTGCACCTTAACGCTGACATGTGGCTGAATCTGGGAAGTTGTTTCACCGGAATTGGAAAAGTATGGAGGGAGATATGGCCTTCCGAAGTTTGGGTGTGCGCAGTGACTCTGGGAGCCGGCTGCGACTCGAAATCCGGTGGATAATCGACCGGATTGAGTAACAAAAGTACTATCTGCAGATTTTTCTCCGGAAGGTCTGCTGAGGTGTCCGGTGGATAATCCACCATATCCTATATTGCACTTTGTTACTAAGGGACTTGGCCAAAATCCTGGCTCGGCGTCCGAAACTCAGTAGTACGTTTTGTTACTCGGGGACTGTCAAAATTCTGACTGCAGGTCCGCGGACAGGTTTGGAACCTCGTCACACCCCATCACCAAACTCGACCCAAAAGTGGGGAAGGAGTGTGGAAACAGTGCAAGGGACCCCAACACCATGTGCAATGGGATCTGTGCCTTGGGAAAGGCTCTTCAGACGTGAAGGAAGGCGCCATGGCGAGTGGCGGCGTCAGGCTTCTGTGGTGGGTGAGACATGCGCTTCGGCAAGCGTAACTTGGGCTACGCTTGGCCGAGTCGAGCGCGGTTTGGTGCTGTGGAGATGTCATGACTAGCCCTATAAATGTTTTGATCATGTGCATGCTCAGAAACTAATGCAAAATTGCGGTTTTCCCTTTGCAAAAGTGACTGTCCCTAAATTCCTGCTCACATAGCATGAGGCGACCGGAAAGCTCACGCTCAGTCTCAGATTTGCCCAAAACAGAAGATGTGAACCACCAAGAGAAAATCAGAAAAACATCAGGAACGCATCCCGCGGATTCCCCAACAACTCATACATGTTCATCATCTACGCTCTGTTCGGCATAACACCTAATACCTTTATCATGTGTAAAATGATTCAACAATCTCAGACATAAACCGCGCAGTCGCTCCACTCAACCAAGAATTGGAAGGAAGTTGTATGGCAATGTCCAGTTTGGTTGGATGATTGAATTTGGCCAACCATCAAATTCAACTGAAACCAGCTTCACCGTGATAGGTAGAAACGGCAATTGTTGGGAATATTTTGTTCAGCCGTGTGGCTCAACCCTCCATGTTCATCCGTCCAGAAGGACGGATCAAAGCGCAAATGGGAGGAGAAATACCCAAACACCACATTCCAATGGCTGTACGTCCATGACAGCCTCCGCATTATCCCCATCCACATCCGACCGCAAGACATCATGCTACATAAAATTTACCGGTCTTTCCAAGAAAACCACATATTCTTTTTCCTTCCTCCTCCTTCGTCCTCACTATGCCCACGATGAAACAAACCAGAAACAATTGAACATGGTTTCATACCATGCCGAGAGATCAAACCGATAGTTAAACAACTCCGCATTCTATTCACTACCTTGTTTCCCCAAACCCCACTCATCCCACCAAACATTTTGATTGGACCTACCACCCCCAGCAATGAGACAAAAATATGGGAAATCACACGAGCCACCATCTTCCATCGGCTCTGACAAGATAGATGTGCTCAACCAAAACACAATCCCACCCCAATCATCATCACAACCCTACTACGAGTCCTTCAAGAACATCTCACCCACACCACATTGTGACTCTCCCAGCTCTCTCCTACTAGAAAGAAGAAAAGGCTCCATAATCAATTCTTCACCAAAGAAATGCACACCCCCTTCCTGTGTAGTGCACAAGAAGGTAGAAGAAACACGCAAATCCTCATCACATAGAAATTCCATTGCTGGTGGAAGCATACTGGACTGTACAAGCCTTTAATCTGTTTGGGGGCCGGGTTCAGTCCCCGGGCTTGTTTTTTTGTCTAGGAGACCCTCCCGCTCCCATCGGTCACGACCACAGGACAATGAAAAAAACAAAACGGAAGGAATGATCAATGTGGAAGGTCGAGCCATCCTACGTGGAAGACTAAAAGGCCTTAACACCGTGGAAATGACAGACTGCCCATCTCTTGAATCCATCATTGAGGCAGCCCAACAACCTTTTGGCATCTCACGAAACCTCAATAGAACCAGCTCGCCGAAAGACCACATTATCTTTTTTTACTCTTACGGGAGTAAAATCAGAGAGTAAGAAGCCCAGTTTTTTCCTTCAGGCAAAATCAGTCCTGTGAGCTTTGGAATGGTAACCAGGCTTCTCGAAGACCTAACAAAAAAATGGGCTAAAAAGAGAGTGGAAATGTTTTTAGCCCGGAGGCGCCTGAACTACCACGGTATCCCACTCTCCTTGCCCCCTCAACTCAGTCGCCTCCTCCACGCACGGTGTTTTTGGACTTAAAACACAGCAGAACCAGAACAGACTCATCACTGTGGGACATCTCACCGTTCCTGCTCAGGTCCGCTCGACACCACCAACAGCTGCTTCCGCGGTCAGCATCATGGCCTCTGGTACAAAACATTGCTCCTCCTTGGCAGGTCTTCTCCCGTCTCTTTGGAGTGTACCCCTCGGCCTTCTTTTCAATTCTTCATTTTCCCGCCCCATAAGCAAGTGTGGCAGGCCAAACTACCCATATCACTACCCCCATTCCACACGCCACGCATATCTTTATGGACAGCTCCTTTCCAACCCCATACCTCTGTACGGCCAATTTCTCCCTACTTGTTTCTCAAGGCTCGGGACGCACACTATTTCTTCTTACAAGGATGCTTGCTGTCCCCACATCTATCAGAAATTCTACAGATCTACCGCCGCATTCAATGAATGTTTCTGTTACACCTAACAAGATCTTTCTCCCAGCTCTGTTTTTTTCAGGTCCGTCTAACATGGAAGGCATGAGTAACGACAACAAAACTCCGGCAATCAATGGCCTGTCCAGAACCTTGGAAGTGACAGTACACTTCCCCACATCAGCAGGAGGTAAATTTCCAGTGCAAAATCCTCCTAAATTAACCAAATTTAAGTCCAAGTGTAAATACATTCCGTCAGCTAATTCATCACCAGAACCAGGTTGGTTCCAAGGAAACTGGCCGGTTTTAATTTTGCCCAGAAAATGCCTCACCTTTCTGCACATGTACCATGCAGGCACTTCTGTGGGCATGGGCCACTTAAGCGGCACCATATCTCTGCTCTGTCCCGCTCAATCAACATTTAACAAGCAACCTGAAGCCAACGTCACGGGCTCCACCCCCACTTTGGGCCCCAACATCCCACGTGACTCAACAGGCACCTCCTCAAGGGGACTCTCTGGAGAATCAGACGTGAACCACACCAACCCGGACCCACTTGCCGCTAACGGCGCACCACCCACCTCCCGGTCCCCTGCTGTCACTGGCTCCATGACGAACGTTGAAGCCGCTCGCAGACAACACCTCACCAAAGGCACCATCCAACGCCGGCCGGCAGCCCACAAGGCAAGTATGGATTTTGATGGAGTCACGAAGAAATTCAACAAACTGCTTTGCCTCACCTTCCCCAGCTCAGTGGCAAACCTTGGAGACCGCATCGCGCATTTCTTCCCGGTGATGCTGTACCGTCGTTACCTGAGCGACATTCCTGAATCAACTCTCACATTGGCTAAAGTTTTCTCTTCTGAAACTGTCTTCCATGGGAAAGTCTTCATGGCAAAACATTCTGTGCAAATTGAAGACGATGAAAGCACCATCCCTGGCCTGGCTGTTGTACAATCACCGTACATCTACAAGCCTGCAGGGCTGTCCGCTCACATGCTTCGGTTCGAGTGGGTTTATATGAATAAACCGAACCTCCTCTACTGTTTCATCCACACAGATCATGAGCCTAAGGTCGGAGTGATCATGACCAAGGTCACCTGCCGGCCTTTGAAGCTTACAAACTCTGCTATCCTGACAGGATGACTTTTTCCCTGTAGAACTCCCTCCCCTTTTACCGCTTTGATGTCAAAGGATGCCAGTTGGCTGCTGTCTATCTACATTCCCGCTGGCCGGAGCAAGGGATACCTTGCAGATGTGGAACACCTCCACGGCCATGTCCAACCTCTCACAGGCAACACCATGTCAACCGTTCTCGGCATTCCTGTGCCACACCCTGAAGACCCCACTTTCCTTGAGGTGGTTCCGGTTCTCACCCCACCCAACTGCACCAAGGAGGTCATGCTAAAATTCTCTGGTCTTGTATGAAACTTCTGTGTGAGGTCACGCTGAGTACCATAACATGTTCCCTCTGTCACCTTCTCACCCGCTAACTGCTGTGCGCACCATAGCGGAAGTTAACCATCATGCTGGTATGTCTCTCTTGCCTTACCCACCATGCTGTCATCATCACACATTTTTAACACTTCCTGTCTTATTGTACAGAATGACAGATCGGCAACACGCTTTTTGCCCTGCTGTGGCAAACCAACAAGGGCATTGTTTTCTCCAACGCCGGCAAGAAGATAGAATACCATATCTGCAACCACAGCGCTGTGGAAAGTATTCCAGGAGCTCCCTCAACGAAACATTCAATCACACCAACACGCGTGCCCATGATATGGCTCGTGCTGCATATCTGGCCAACCCAACCCAGGAACACCTGGTGGAGAATTTCTACAGCAATCTCGCCGCTCTGAAGAAGAAGTTCAAGCCGTAAGCACGCTTCCAGGTACAACTCTCCCACCGGAATCCCCCTCTGCACCTCAAATCACCTATCCCCTGGTTTCTAAAAAACTTTTGCATTTAACTGACTCATGCAGGCATAACAATGTCACACAGCTTGCCAGAATAAATGCCCAACTGCCGTGGTTACCAACGGATGTCAGCTCATCTGCAAGCTCATGGCCTGCAACAGAAATTCCGGATGATGCACCATGGATCCTATGCGTACTTCAATGTCTCTGTAGACTACCCTCAAGTCCTAGCATGTCTAGCTGTCAGCAACATCCTAGATGGTCCATTGGTCTTTTACTGCATTCAGCGTGGCCAGAGGGCCCATTTCAAGCAGCTAGCAGAGTTTGGCACAGTACATTCTGTATATACCAAAAGGGCAAGTAGCCTTTCATGTGATTCAGAGCTCGGTTCAGAGGTGGACAATCATTTCATTTTCTGTACATCTCTTCTTCATTTTCCACTGATTCCAACTCAACATGATTTGCCCTCAATGACAAGACCAAAACAGGTTTTTAAACACAAGGTCATGATCCCAGCATGGTCCTTTGGTTTTCACCATTCACAACAATACCAGAGAGTTTTTCTCACCCCTCACGTGACCTTTACCCCCACAAACTGCCGCACCACACTAATAGTCCTTCCTTCTACAGCCACCAACATGAACAAGGTTTCAAGTCTTAGAATTGGTATCCCTCATTCAAATCATTTTCATGGGAAGTTCTCTCTCTGAACAAGAAAAGTCACAAAACAGGGTGTTTTATCACACTCCTCACCAGCTCTAGACACCAGGTTTGGCTATGGACTCTCCAGAAGGGCCTTAGCCAAACACAGACAACACAGGAAGAACACAACACACACAACAGAAACCAAACAGCTAGGTACCTCCTATCTAGGGCTTTCCTTCAAGCAGTAATACTCGGTCGCCTGGAGAATATCCCATTGTGCTCCACTTCCCAGGAAAACTTTCACACAACAAAACTCGTAGCTTTTGATAAACCCCCCTTACCCCTGCCACAATCTAAAACCCCATCTAAAACAAGACCCAGATTACACCCACAACCCACTTAGTGGAACAACCATGCCCGGAACATGCAGACAGCAAGAATAGAGCTGGATTTGGCAAATTCCGCCCACACATTGATGCTGGTACACATACCTTCCCCCAGAATGGTTTACCAAGGCCACTACCCACAGCAGGAACATATCAACACACCAAGTCTGATTTTCTTCCATCAATCCCCCATACATAACAAATCAGCTCTGTTGTTATTTGAATGCCCCTTGGCCACTAGTCTCCAGAATTGGCAAGTAGTGGACGGACCAGGCATGCACTGCTCATGTGGAGCAAGTCCCCTGGGTCCGGTCCAACAGACCAGGTATGCACTCTCCTTGTTCAAGGATAAGTCCCCTGGGTTTCTGATGATGGCTATTCTGATTGTCAATCTGACCGTACTGATGGAAAGAGCAGGTGCCAAACCGTCAGCTGTCCAAGTTTCGGGCTGATCCAACGGTCGGATTGAAAGATGCAAGATGTGCCTTGGATCAGGGGATGGCTTCCCTGATTGAGGGGATGACCTCCTTAATTTAAGGAGTGACATTGGCCGAGGCGCGCGCGCTTCGGCTTAGCCGAGTCGCGCGCGCTTCGGCTGCCAAAGGCACTCCTCAGCTATTTATGCCTTGTACTTGCCATTGTCTCAACTACTCCTTCACTTTATGTCTCTTGTTTGAGATGTGCGCTTGAGACTGAGCTTGATATGAACTGCTAAGGTGGTTGTAATCTTGCTCGTGTGAGAGTGCTGACTTAAGTTTATTGGGCTCTCACACCAAGGAAGAAGAAGGCTTAGAGGGCGGGAGCCCCTAAGACCTTGTGCGAAAGCACCTGGGTAACTAGGTCTCACCAGAGGCATAGTTAGTTCCTTGGGGGTTCTTGTGATCCTTGGGTGAAATTGCTTGGACGGTCGGCAGTTGCAATTGTGTCGGTGCTGTTTTCTAGACCGGGGCCTCAGGCCACGTGACTCAGGAACGACAAGCTCGTCCTCAAAACTGTGTACACAAAATTGTATTGGGAAGTTGAACAGGAAATTGACCATCGCACATCGACCAGTTCTATCACACTCAAGATTTCAAACACCAAACCCAAGCTCTACGCATGTCCCCGTCCCGACCACACTCCCAGACCACATCTTGGCACCCATGATTACAATCATTTACAACTAAAAGGGCCCAAGCAGCAAAGGAATCTGAAAACTCAACACATCTCCTTTCAACCGTCCCAGGTGCAAGCAAATTATTCAACAAAACCACTTACCCACATGGGAGCAATTCATTAAATCCATACAGAAACAAGTACATCAGTTCAGTGTCGAAGAAAACAAAAGACACATCAAGACAGTCAAATAGACCAAAGAGAACCTACAAAATGCCAAACAGAAACAATGCTCAAACCCAACTGACTCCAGCCTACACAACCATTTCAGAAACCTTGAAAATTCACTTTCCAAGTATGCACTCACCTCTCAACTTCATCTTCACTACATAGCTCACCTGAGCTATGTGGAAGGTTTGACAAAACCATCGAAGACTCTCACAAGTTTCATCAAAGCAAGGAAGGAAGCAGTCCCAATCACGGCCTAAAAAACAAAAGACAACGTCATCACAAGCGGCCTGAAATTGATGCAACAGATTGCATCCAACTTCTACTTAACACTCAACACACCTCCACCTAATGTACCTAAGAGACCCTCTCTGCCCAGGCTCCCTCAAGTACCCGCCAACATGCTCCGCTCCCTAACCTCCCCAATCACAGTAGTGGAAATTGAAGAAGCAATCAGGACATGGCCAAAAGGAAAATGCCCGGGACCAGATGGGCTCCCAAGCAAGTTTTACCAAGCTAACCCTCATGACTTCCTTAACAGACTTCAATGGCTCCTCCAGGAATTCCTTGAAAATCCAGCAAGCCACCCCACCTTTATAGACTCAGTCACGTGTCTCCTCTTCAGAAAAGGGGATCTCACAGACATAGCACCCCAAAATAATACACTATCCAAACAGTGAACATAAAAAAAAACACCATATAAGTGAAGCTTCAACAGAGGTTCTAGGTACTTATCCATGCAGAACACTGACCTTCGTGGAAGCTTCCAGACAATTACTTCAGAACCTTCAGGTTGTTACTTTATGAAGCAATTTTGAATGTTGAAGCTTCTAGGTGCTTGTACTCTTTTGTACGCTAGAAGGAAATCACTCTTCCTCATCCGTGAAACAAACTTCCAAGAACATTCCACTTCTTCTTGCAAGAAGTTTCCTCCTGGATTCCTCTTCTTGTTTTATACTTATCGCATAATATGGAGGGGCCGGGAGAATTGGGAGAGGGGAGACGGAGAGGGATTGTGCAAGGTGAATGAATTATTCAATGTACCCGAAGAGGTTTGGTCTGAAAAGAAAGGGGAAGGGGAGAAGTATTGAGAGAGTAGGAACATAAGAGTGTACGTATGAACGTATGGTCCCTTGCCATGACATCAATGAGAAGCCCCCCTCCACCCTATCCTCCTCCCATGAGCCCTAATGACCAGGATGAAAAGGGGAGGGGGGGGAGGCAAGAATAAGTGTATGAGGGAGTGTATGAGGGAGTGTAAAAAAAACATACGGTGCTGCACAAAGGAGATACAATAGTGTACACCAGGAATCATTACCATAGAGGAAAACGTCCCTTACCATGTAGTTGAACTTCACTACACCCTTCCACATCCTCCTCCCATGAGCCCTGTTGATCAGGGACGGGAGGGGGGGGGGGG